>PVKS010008531.1:0-68004 GCA_004027875.1 Aplodontia rufa | reverse complement strand
GCTGGAGCGGTGGCTCAGTGGTTTCAGCGCTTGCCTGGCAAGTGCGAGGACCCAGGTTCAAACCCCAGCACCACGTACACAACTGAGTGTTGGAGCAACAAAGGCCATGTGAAAAACTAAATAAAGTTGTTTCTCTCTTTCTCTGTCTCTCTCACTGTCCCTCTCTCTTTAAAAAAAAAAAAAAAAAAAAAAAAAAAAAAAAAAAAAAAAAAAAAAGAATGGTTAGATAAGTTAAATATACTTACATACTAGAAAGGAATTAGAACAAATTTTATATAAATCAGGCTGTGAGAAAGAATTGCCACAGCATCTAGTGAGAGCATCATTAATATATTTCATCCAAACCTAGGAACTGTATTGCTTCTCCAAAACTAAAATGTAGGAAGAGACAGCCCACTGGTAGGTAGAATATTTTTAAATAATTGTAAAAGTAATATATGTTTATCATGGAAAATGGAGAATATGAAAAAACATTTGTAATATTAACAACCAAAGATATAACCATAAGAAGCATATTTTCTCTCCTTTCTTATGCATATATGCATCTAACAAAATTGGGATAACGTAGGGGTTTATATTTGTTTTCACTTAATGTGAGAACTTCCTTAAATAGCCAAATAATAATTTTTTTTTTAAACTAGTGATTGAACCTAGGGGTGCTTTACCACTAAGCTACACTCTCAGCCCTTTTTATTTTTTACTTTGAGAAAATGTTGCTAAGTTGCTGAGAGTCTCACTAAGTTGCTGAGGCGGGCCTTGAACTTTCTGATTTTTCTGCCTCAATCCACAAATTGCTGGGATTACAGGTATGTGTAACCACACCCAGCTGAATAGACTGTTACACAGCAATTAAAAGGAACTACCACTATACACTACGTTGATGAGTCCACAGACACAATGATGAATGGAAGAAGACACGAAACACATATTCTATGATTCCAATTACATGACGTTTAAGAACAGGAAAGATCAAGCTACAGTGGGGCTGGAGAAGTGGCTCAGCAGTTGGAGCAATTGCCTGGCATGCGTGAGGACCTGAGTTGGAACCCCAGAACCACATATACAACTAAGTATTGGAAAAGCAAGGTAATTTAAAAAATAAATAAAATTTATAAAAAAAAAGATAAAGTTACAGTGATACATGACAGAATATGGCTATTTCTGGGAAGAACGAAAGAAATGTCAGTTTGGAAAAGGCACAAGAAAGCGCTCTAGAGAGCTAGTAATGGTCTGTCTGCATGTTGATTAGTGGTGATTACATATGTAAATATTCATTAAGCTACATAATTTTTTGCCTTTAACTATGTGTCTATCTCAATGAAAAATAAAACAGTTGCTGGGCACAGTGGCATATATCTGTAATACCAGTAATTTAGGAGGCTGAGGCCCTAAGCAACCTGTCTCAAAATAAAAAATAAAACAGCTGGGGATGAGGCTCAGTGGTTAAGAGTCCCTGGGTTTAATCCCTGTGGTCCAAAAAATAAAATAAAAAATAAAAAGGTTAAGCTATTTTTAGAAAGTTCCAAGAGAAAAGCAGATGGTACTTACTTTGGAAGCTGCCCAGTCAATCCATCCTTTAGCACAAGGGTCAACGTTAATGAGCACAAGGCCTTCCACTAATTCAGGATGATTGAGCTGAAGGGTTAGACAGACATGAGTATGAAACTTCCATTCCATGGTTCTACAACAGCTGGGATGTAATTGGTTGATTACTTTCTCTTTTCTTTTTTGCAGTGCTGGGGATTAAATCCAGGGCCTTGTGCACAGTAGGCAAGTGTTTTGCTACTAAGCTACATACCCGGCCCTAGATGATTTAAACCATGCTGCAATGCCTTGCATTTGAAAGTATCACTACAGTGAAGTACTCAAGAGAACATATGAAAATAGCTCTTGAAATCTAACTTAGCATCTGGAAACCAGTTTTTTAAAATGCTATTGAACGCTCTTGCCTTTCAAGAATTTGTAAGGAAAACATGCTTCTTATTTTAATAGTAGAGGAGAGCACAATGCAGTTGTTCAACTCACAGTAGGTCTTCCTTGATGGGCAAGTGCCCTTGGAACCACTTGGTATAGGGGCTGCTAAGGCTTAGATGGAGTGTTTCACATTCATCTTTGTTTCCAATAGGGGCTTCTGAAGTTTTTTTAAATGAAATCTGAACAGGTCATACCATCCCCAAAGACACTGCTATCACCCAAAGGCCTTTTCAAAAAGTTACTTAAATAGGAACTTTCTCATTATTTTGCCACTCATCAATGTCTCTTAATATTTAGGTAAACTTCCTTCCAGGCCTTTCCTATTCCTATGACAAACTTTATATGAACTTGTATTCCTACTTTTCTGTTACATTATAGCATATTAGGATCATGTCATTATTAGCTCTTCTTAAACTTAATTTTAATGGCTGTAAAACTTTCATCATAAACTACACCTTGGCCTTTTTTTTTTTTTTTAATAGATGATGCATTGCTCTCCTTTATGCTTTTCATGTAATAAGTGCAAAGCAAGGCTTTAGACAAAACCTGGACCTGGAGATACCATTCACAGAAAAACTAACTTGAGACCCAGAACACTGTTGGTCATTTAACATAGCAGTAATAGCTGTGACCCAGGCAATGCCTCAAGGCGTTGAGAATTCATGTACTTACTGCAAACCTGCTGAGGATGTAGGCTCCAGCTCCAACTCCAATTCCAATGATGCTTTTCAAACTGTGAATAGAACAGATTGAAAATTGACAAAGCCAACTTCATCTGCAGGCAGCATTGCGCAAAGAAGAATACAATCTGGGTTCATATCCAGGCTCTGACACTGACTAGCTGTGAGAATCTGGGTAAGCTTTTTTACCTTTTTTGAGCCTCAGTTTTCTACCTATAAAACAAATACCACCACCTACTTTATTTTTTCATTCCTTCCTTCTTCCTTCTTTCTTTTCTTTTTTTGGGGGGTACCAAGGATTGAATCCAAGGGCATTCTCTGAGCCACATCCCCAGCCCTTTATTGTATTTTATTTTGAGACACGGTCTCACTTAGTTGCTGAGGCTGACTTTGAACTGGGACTCTCCTGCCTCAGCCTCCCGAGTCACTGGAAATACAGGTGTGCACCATTGCACCCAGCATTTTTTTTTTTTTTTTTTACTGTGGATTGAAACCATGGGTGCTTTACTACTGCTACATCCCACAGGCCTTTTTTTAAAAATATTTTTTATTTTTCACGTGGCTTTCGTTGCTCGGAGACTTCGTTGTGTACATGGTGTGGGGTTTGAACTCGCGTACTTGAGTGTGCCAGGGAAGTGCCCTAACCGCTGAGCCACCGCTCCAGCCCCCCACAGGCCTTTTTACATTTTTAATTTTTTTTAAAAGACACATTTATTCAGCATCATGATCAGACTATTACATTTAGCAATCAACAGCATGGGTGCAAAAAAAAAAAAGAAGAAGTCTACATTAAAACCCTTTGTTGGAATGCTTTACACTTTCCACAGAACAGAAACTAAAATAACCTGTTAAACAATTAGTCACAAATCCAGTCCTCATGTTTTTTTTGCCCATACACATGAGTGTTGTCTGCACCATGTCTTCTTTGTAGCAGCTAGGCCTTCACCACTGTGCTTGGCTGAATTCACAAATCTGTTGTTACCTGTAGCTTCCCTGTCACTTCTCTGGCTCTCCTTTCCCGCTAAGCTTTGTTTCCTGGCAGTATTAAAACCTTTTGCCACTGCTATAGCTGCTGCTGCTGCTGGAACTGCCATAGCCACCTTGATTTTGTGGTTTGGCAAAGTATTGTCCTCCACCACCATAAGGTCCAGAGCTTCTGCCTCCAAAGTTTCCACCCTTCATAGGTCCAAAATTTGATGACTGATTGTTGTAATTGCCAAAATCATTGTAGCTTCCACCACCTCCAAAATTGCTTCCATTATTACCAAATCCATTATAGCCGTCCCCGCTGCCACCATATCCACCACCACCATGGCTGCCACCAAAGCCACCATGACCACTGAAGTTTCCTCCATGACCAAAATTGTCATTTCCACCAAAACCACCTCCTCGACCACCACCAAAGTTTCCAGAACCACTTCGACCTCTTGCTAGATGAAGCACTAGCCATCTCTTGCTTTGACAGGGCTTTCCTCACTTCACAGTTGTGGCCATTAACAGTGTGGTATTTCTGAATGACAATCTTATCCACAGAATCGTGGTCATCAAATGTCATAAAAGCAAAGCCCCTCTTTTTCCACTGCCTCTGTCGGTCATGATTTCAATGACTTCGATTTTCCCATACTGTTCAAAATAATCCCGTAGGTGATGCTCTTCAGTATCTTCTTTGATGCCACCGACAAAGATCTTTTTCACAGTTAAATGGGCCCCTGGTCTTTGAGAATCTTCTCTTGAGACGGCTCTCTTTGGTTCCACAACTCTTCCATCCACCTTGTGTGGCCTTGCATTCATGGCTGCATCCACTTCCTCCACAGTGACATAAGTGACAAACCCAAAGCCCCTGGAGCGCTTGGTGTTTGGGTCCCTCATTACCACACAGTTGGTGAGTGTTCCCCATTGCTCAAAATGGCTTCTCAGACTCTCGTCGGAGGTCTCGAAGCTCAGCCCTCTGATGAACAGCTTCCGCAGCTGTTCAGGCTCTTTAGGGGACTCTGATTTAGACATGACAGCGGTGGGAAGAGAGACTTAAGGATGCTTTCTCGGCGGCGTCCACAGGCAGAAAGACATTTTTAATTTTTGAAACAGCATCTCTCTAAATTTCCCCGCTGGCCTTGAGCTTGTGGTCCTCCTGCCTTAGGTGGCTGGGATTACAGGCATGTGCCTCCACACCCAGCTTCCAGCCACCTATTTTCAAGCTAGTTTTTTTTTTTTTTTTTGGTACTAGGGATTGAACCCAGGGATGCTTCACCACTAAGCTATACTCCTAGTCTTTTTTGGGGGGTGCAGTGAACTTTATTGATGGTAAAGTGACAGTAGGGCTCCCTAATCCCCCCAATCCCCTCCCCTTCTTCAGGGGTTATATGGAAATTGAGGGGAGGGGATTTTCCAGTGTGTTGAAGAACTCAGGAGCAGCAGCTAAGGGCCTCTCTTCCTGTGTTCCTGCTGGGGTAGGTGGTCCAGAGGTTCTTACTCATTGGAGGCCATGTGGACCATGAGGTCCACCACCCTGTTGCTGTAGCCAAATTCACTGTTGTACCAGGAAATGAGATTGACAAAGTGGATGGTGAGGCCAATGCCAGTCCCAGCATCAAAGGTGGAAGACTGGGTGTCACTGTTAAAGTCACAGAAGACAACCTGGTCCTCTGTGTAGCCCAGGATGCCCTTGAGGGGGCCCTCAGATGCCTACTTCACCACCTTCTTGATATCATCATATTTGACAGCTTTCCCCAGGTGACAGTTCTGATCCACAACTGACATGGTGAGGGTGGGCACAAGGAAAGCCAAGCCAGTGAGCTTGCCACAGCCTTGGCAGTGCCAGTGGATGCAAGGATGATATTCTGGGCAGCCCCACTGCTAACACACCACAATTTCCCAGAGGGGCCATCCACAGTCTTCTGAGTGGCAGTGATAGCAAGACTATAGTCATGAGTCCTTCCACAATGCTGAAGTTGGTGCAGAACGCACTGCTGACGATCTTGAGGGATCACACCCATCACAAAACATGGTGGCATCAGCAGAAGGGGTAGAGATGACAACCCTTTTGGCACCACCCTTCAAATGAGCCCCGGCTTTCTCTATGGTAGTGAATACAACAGTGGACTCCCTAACATACTCAGCACCAGCGTCACCCCATTTGATGTCCGCAGGATCTCACTCCTGGAAGATGGAGATGAACTTTCCATTGAAGACAAGCTTCCCATTTTCAGCCTTGACTGTGCCACTGAACTTACCATGGGTGGAATCATACTCAAAACATGCAGACCATGTAGTTGAGGTCAATGAAGGGGTCACTGATGGCGATGACAATATCCACTTTGCCTTAGTTGAAAGCAGCCCTGGTGACCAGGCATCCAATATAGCCAAATCTGTTCACTCCGACCTTCACCATCATGTCTGAGGGATGCGGTGGCCCTAGGTGCTGGTGGCTACTCTGCATTTTTACCTCCCAGTCCTTTTTAACTTGTGATCCTCCTGCCTCAGCCTCCCAAATTGCTGGGATGATAGGTGCACACAGCTGGACCAGGTTCAAGATAGTTTGTTTTTTTATTTTTGTTTTTAAAGAGCTTTATGGTAATACATAGTATTACATAGTAGCTGGGTTAATCCTGACAAACTCAAACATGCCTGCAAATCGATTTCAGTTCATGATCCCCGCCCTTTTCCTCTACTATTATCCCTCCGCTCTCCCATTCTCCTCCTACTCTACTAGACTTCTTCTCACTTGTCTATTTGCACTTGATTGGTTCTTCATGTTATCATATCCTTCCCTCCCCCTTTCTTTTATTTTACTCTAGCTTCTGCATATGAGAAAATATTTGACCTTTGAGCTTCTGAGTTTAGCTTATTTCACTTGCCTGACAGTCTCTATTTCCATCTATTTATCAGCAAATGCCATAATTTCATTCTTTTTAATGCTGAGTAGAATTCTATGTAAATTATATATATATTATATACACAGTGGTATATATATATATTCATTCCACAATTTCTCATCTATTCATCTATTGATAGGCATCTGGGTTGTTTCCATAATTTAGCTATTGTGAATTGTGATACTATAAACATTGAGGTGGCTGTATCATTCTATCATGGTGATTTTAGATCTTTTGGGAAAATACTAAGGAGTAGGATAGCTGGGGAGTATAAGTGGTTCCATCCCTAGTTTTTTTTTGTTTGTTTGTTTGCTTTTCTTAAAGAGAGAGGGACAGTGTATGTGTGAGACAAAGAGAATCAATTTTACTTAGTTTTTCATGTGGCTTTTGTTGCTCCAACACTCGCTATGTATGTAGTGCTGGAGTTTGAACCCATGTCCTCATGCATACCAGGCAAGCACCACAATCCCTGAGCCACTGCTCCAGTCCCCCATCCCTACTTTTTTGAGGAATCTCCATACTGCTTTCCAGAGTGGTTGTACTAGTCTGCAGTCCCACTAACAATGTTCTCCCTGCAACCTTAGCAGCATTTATTGTTGTTTGTATTTCAAGGTAGTTTTTTTTCCTTTTTTTTATTAGATGATATAGAGTTACAATTGAGGAAACATTATCAAACATTCAAGAACAAATGTATATATACTTCATTATCTAGGGCTAATGCCATGTCATGGATGCCCTGCTTGAGTTCCCCATGTTGCTGTTTCCCCCAGAAGAACCCCTGAGTTAAATGGATATCTCGTGGAGGTCAGAGATCACCTTCTGAGATGATTCCCCTATATTCGCATCCTCCAGGCTCCTAGGTGATTTTCCTAAGCCCTCCCCCCATCAAGGTAGTTTTTAATGGTTAAATGAAATAGATTTGAAACCTGTGAGTCATCCTCACTGTCCTACTACCTCAATATCTAATCCATCAATATCAATATCAAATCCTATCAGGTCTATCCCAAGAATACTTCCATTTATTACTGTCCATTTCAGTCTATCCTCCAACAGCATTCAGTACCAAGCTATCGTTATCTCTTGGCTGGACTACTGTTACAGTTCAAACTATTACAGCAAGAGTAATCTTTTAAAAAGTTTTTAAACAGCTTTACTGATGTACAATTCATATATTTTGAGTGATTATTTTAAAACAGTAAATTGTATATCACTCCTTTGATTAAAATCCTTCAGTGTTGGGGCTGGAGCAGTGGCTTGGTGGTTACAGTGCTTCCTGGCATGCGCAGGTACATGGGTTCAAACCCCAGCACCCATGTACAACAACTAAGTGTCGGAGCAACGAAGGCCATGTGAAAAACTCAATAAAAATTGATTCTCTTTGTCTCTCTCTCTGTCACTGTTATTCTCTCTAAAAAAAAAAAAATCCTTCAGTGTCTTTGCTTTACACTTAAGAATAAAATTGCAGGGAATGAAGTGGTGGCTCACAGTTACAGTGCTTGCCTGGCATTGTGAGGATGAAGGTTTGAACCCCAGCATCATGTACACAATGAAGTGTCTAAATAAAATTGATTCTCTCTTTCTCCGTCTCTCACTGTCCCTCTCTCTAAAAAAGGAATAAAATTGCAGGGCTGGAGAGGTGGCTCACCAGTTGAGTGTTTGCCTGCCATGTGCCATGTACAAAGACCAGGTTTGATCCCCAGCACCAAATGTACAACTAAGTATAGGAAAAACAAAAACCAGATTTAAAAAATAAATAAAATTGACTCTCTTTCTCTCTCACTCTTTTTTTTCTTTAAGAGTGAAAGAGAGAGAAAGAGAGAATCATTTTTTTTTTCATCTGGCCTTTGTTTCCCAGATACTTAGTTGTTAAATCCAGGTCGCTGTGCATGCCAGGCAAGTACTCCAACCACTGAGCTACCACCCAAGCTGCCTCTCAGTCTCTCTTTAAAAAAAAATTAAATAAATAAAATTGCAAGTCTTTACCTGATCTGTTAGACCATGTAATCTGGTTCTTGCCCATTTCCCAAATTTCACCCCGTGCCTTTCTTCCACTTGCTCTTATAATTCTTTCTTTCTGGAATCCTCATGCCCTGGCACATGTTTAGATAGCTTTTTTACTTTCCAAATCTCAGCTTACATGACACACTCTAAACAGGCATTCACTAACTGGCTTTATCCTACCCTTTTCTTTTTCACAACACCCCCACTGACCAGGGATTGAACCCAGGGTCTCTTTTTTTTTTTTTTTTAAAGAGAGAGGGACAGAGAGAGACAGAGAACGAGAGAAACAACTTTATTTAGTTTTTCACATGGCCTTAGTTGCTCCAACACTCAGTTGTGTACGTGGTGCTGGGGTTTGAACCCAGGTCCTCGTGCTTGCCAGGCAAGCGCTGAAACCCCTGAGCCACCGCTCCAGCCCCGAACCCAGGGTCTCTTAACCAATGTGCCACATCCCCTGCCCACATTTTTTTTTTTTTTAAAGAAAGAGGGGGCAGTGAGAAAGAAAGAGAAGCAATTTTTAGTTTTTCATGTGACTTTCATTCCTCAGACACTTTGTTGTATACGTGGTGCTGGGGTTTGAACTCATGTACTTACGCATACCAGGCAAGCACCGTAACCACTGAGCCACCCATTGCTCCAGCCCACCCCTGCCCATTTTTATTTTGAGACAGGGTCTTGCTAAATTGCTTAGTGCTTTGCTGAGTTGCTGAGGCTGGTTTTGAACTTGCAATCCTCCTGCCTCAGCCACTGGGATTACAAGCGTGTGCCACACCTGGTTCCCTCTACTGACTTTCTGTTGTTGTTGTTTTGTGCTGGGTATTGAACCCAGGGCCTTGGGGCATGTTAAATATGTGCTCTATCACTTAGCTATCTAGCCCTAAATAGCTTTATTATGGCACTTTATTATAATTAATTGTTTGCTTACTTTTTAATTACCCTTCCCATACTAATCTCCATAGTGAGTATTCCGTACATCAGCTGAAATAGAAACAAAGTAGAAAGTAAACACACACACACACACACACACACACACACACCAAAACAAAAATGTGAAGGGATGGGGGGCAGCTCGATGGCAGAGTACTTGTCTAGCATGCACAAGGCCCTGGGCTCCATTCTTTTTTTTTTTTTCTGGGCTCCATTCTTGATTGAAATAATGAATAAATACATAAAGAGTTAAAGACTATAGAATGAACCTACCTTAAGTGGGTAAGAACAGGAAGCAGCATTTCAGCCAGCTCATCCATTGTGGGATACTGGTACCTAAAATCCAAAAGGATTAGAAAGCACCTCAATTAGAGGTGCTAATTCCTCAATTAGAAAGCACCCAAAGTTCCCAATTACTAGAAAAGGACATGGTACAGGAGCCTTAGGGGAAAAAAAACATTTCAAAGGTGGTGACTGGAAATGACTGCAGCATATTGTATATATTCTCTATGACTGCCATGCTAAGAAGAAAGTAAAAGAATCCATGTTAGCTGGACATGGTGGCACAAGATTGTAATCCCAGTGACTCAGAAGGCTTAGACAGGAGGATCACAAGTTTGAGGCCAGTATTAGCTACTTAGAACTGGCAATATCATTCTCTCTTATGGAATTATTTCCAAACCCCTAATAATCTAATAATTGTTCAGTGAGGTCCAGGCTTCGTTAACTTTCAGCATTAAAAGTCAACTCAGGAAGTAGTAGTAGTTTGCTGCTTATATTCAGGGTTTTTTTTGTTGTTGTTTTTAAGAGAGGGACAGTGAGAAAGAGACTGACAGAATCAATTTTTTTTTTTTTTGTGTGACTTTTGTTCCTCGGACACTTTGTTGTGTACATGGTGCTAGGTTTTGAAATTGCGTTACTTGCGCATACCAGGCAAGTGTGGTAACCGCTGAGCCACAGCTCCAGCCCTTATATTCTGGTTGTTAAGTGCAAAAATAAACAGAGCTTTTCTGGGTCTAGGCATGCAGTTACAAATCTTGGGCTTCTCAGTATGAATGAATGTTTGTTTCTCTTAAGCACAGGATAACATGGTTATTTTATTAACTGCTTGATATGAACCACCTGGTCTTAAAATGGTCAGGCACATCTAGGAAAACACCCAACAGATAGCCAAGAAAAGTAAGGAGCAACCATAGAGATAACAGATACAGAGAGGGAAGGGATCTTAAGATGACCTCCAACATATGAGATAGGCTCTGCTCTACAACCAACAGGGAAGTCAGGCTGCCTCTGCTGGGACACTGTAAGGGACGATATGCTTTTAAATCATTTGTATACAAACCAGTAAAAAAAAAAAAAAAAAAAAGAACTGGATTCAAATCTTGTGGGGTATCAATAAGATCACTGGCCAGTTTACATTTGAGAGGCAGAAGTATTTGGAAACAGCCAATACAGATTTGGGAGCTACACTGGCTAGATTTAAGTCCTAATTTGGCTACGTATTTGTTATGCAAACTTAGTCAAGTTACTAACTCTTCTGGGCCCCAGTTTCCTTACCTGTAAAATGGGAATAAAAGTAACATATCCAACAGGGATGTAAGGATCAAGCGAGTTAATAAATACAAATCATCTAAAGTAGCATCTAGAGGCTAGAGTGGTGGGTGGCTCAGCAGTTAAAGCACTTCCTTGGCCCGCACGAATACCTGGGTTCAAACCCCAACACCACATACACATCCCAGTGTAAGAGAAACAAAACCAGATGAAAAAATAAATAAAATTGATTCTCTCTTAAAAAAAAAACAAAGCAGCATCTGGAACACTGGGTACTACACAAGTGTTAGCCATCACTTGTCTGCAGTGTCTACTTCACAGCCGTCACTGGCCAAAGGCAGCTGGGCAGATGCAGAGGAGAGGGGAAGAACGGGCACTTCACAGTGCATGCTCTCAATCCCTTTCCCAAGGTCTTCTCAACAGGCATCCCATGAGGGACACAGGGGAGCCTGAGACCTCACCATTTAGGGAAGGTTTAGGATGAAGCAGAGTGCTAAGGCCAGTCAGACAGCAACTCCACTCTGTCAAGGCAGCTCTCAGCTTACATGGATATCCAATTCCTATCCCTAGACCGGGAGCTAAGGTGAGGGATGTACTCTCAGGGAAGCTCAGAGTGATCAAGTTTGGACCTACGTACTTGGAAGTTTCAGGGAGGGATAGAAAAATGACAAATTTAAAACAGATGAGGAAGGGGATAGATAAAACAACAGTGAGAAGCGGGTATTTCAGGCTCTTATGCCTTATGATTACAGGGAAGCAGGTTACTGCCATAGTCAGTCATTCCTGGACATGAGAAAACATGCAGTTTCCCCAACAGACTGCTATAGAGCCATCTCAGAAACATGAAGATAGTGGGCTGATGAGTGTAACCTATAGGCTGTGATAAAATCAATGGCAGGGGGGGCTGGAGCGGTGCCTCACTGGTTTCGGTGCTTGCTTGGCAAGCACGAGGACCCGGGTTCAAACCCCAGCACCACGTATGCAACTAAGTGTTGGAGCAACAAAAGCCATGTGAAAAACTAAATAAAGTTGTTTCTCTCTTCCTCTGTCTCTCTTACTGTCCCTCTCTCTTTAAAAATAAAAATAAAAATAAAAAAATCAATGGCAGGGAAGCACACACTCTGCTCCCACTAGAGCTCAGTCATTTGCTTTTCTGAGTGCATGTCTCCCAAAAGATCTTGCTTGTGGTCTTACCCTGTTGGGAAAGAGGGTGCACCTTCCTGCTGGCCTGGGGCATCCACATGACAGACAGCAAAGTGCTGGGTGATCTCTTGCATATCCTCAAAGTTAAAGAACGTATTGAAACAGGATTTATCTACAAGATAAAAAATACCTGTGAGTCACATACTCTTCATTTCTTTCTAATTTTTCTCTACTCAATCAATGCTATTATCATTGTTCTTTTTCATTTTCTTTTAATCACATTTCACTAAAGTAAGGTGTCTGAACAACCTGCCTGATTCAAGCTGTCCTGATGGGTGAACAGGAGATATCTAATGATCTGAAAATAACTAATTCTCAATTCCACACATTATCTGCAAAGAAGAAACCACTTTTGATATGTGTTGGTTTCATGGCGTTGCACACAATAATCTTATATACATAATACTATTGCTTTTCATGTACCTTATTCCCCTATCTGATGACAAGATACTGACTACACCCCAAGAGCCTGGCTAGAGTGCTGGGGGATGGGTCCTGCTGCTTCAGTTTCTACCGTTTTAGTACAAAACCTTAAATCATTTCTCATGCTAGGTGGCTACAAAAGCTCTACTGGAAGTAGCATGGAAAAAAGCAGATATATATATATATATAGACTGTGTGCCTGCGACTAGAGCTGAATCTTACACTACTGGTTGCACATTCCTGATTTGAAATGCTTGGGACCAGAAGTATTTTGGCTTTCGGACTTTGGAATATTTTCCCAAATGTAATGAGGTATCTTGGGAGTAACACCCAAGTCAAAACATGAAATTCATTTGTCACTAGTAACAGGCTGCAAAAAAGAATACATGTATTAATTCACTTAAGTGCTTACAACCAAGCTAAATTCAAACTCTAGATTTTCTAAGCTGAAACATGAGAAAATCAAAGTACAGAATTGAAAAAAAATGTTCTACTTTCTTAATCTGTTAATTGTGCTACCTTCAGTCCTTTAGCAGACAGGACACAAAGGTGATATACAATCCCAGTATTCTCTAAAACACATCCTTTGCAGGAACTTGAACCTTGCCATTAATGAATGTAATAATAGTAAGGAGGGAAGGTTAAGACAGAGGGGAGAGGTTGGGGATTTGGCTCAGTGGCAGAGCACCTGCCTAGCACACGCAAGCCCCGAGTTCAGTCCTCAGCCCTGGGGGGAAAAATGTCAGGGGGGAAAAATTCCTGCTCCATTAGAATACTATTTGTTTATACAAAGGTTAAGTATGATAAAGAGCAATGGTATAGGAGCTGGAGCAGTGGCTCAAATAGTTGGAGTGCCTGCCAGGCATGTGCAAGGACCCAAGTTCAAACCCCAGCATCACATACACAACTAAGTGTTGGAAAAACAAAGGCCAGATGAAAAAATAAAATTAACTTGATTCTTTCTCTTTAAAAAAACAAAACAAAACAGGGAAGGTATAAAATCAAATACATACGGTTTAATCCAATGTCATGGTATGTCAGGATGACTGGTCTGTTTCCCTTTGGCAAACCTCTTATAGTGACATGGACCATACCATGAGTTGTTTCTACGTCATGTTCCTGTAACAAAAGAACATAAACAAAATGTCTCAGCAAAGGTAGAATGAACTTTCCAAGTTGCCCAAGTCTCACAACTGCTCCACTGCATTTCCCACTAGCTGGGGCAGGGCACATTAATGAACATATCACAAAGATACTATATTGCACAAGGTAGTTGTACTTTCTAATCCTTCTAAACAGATAAATAAAGAGGGAAGAAAAAAAAATACACCTTGTTATCAAGGTTCACTTAGGAATCCAGGAAGTCAGAGATCTGCTAAGAACACATTTACATTTGCAATTGGCTTTGGGAAAGATATCAACAAGTTGGATAAGGAGCCAAGTTAAGACTTGGTGGAAGAAAAGTTAAGGAAACAAGATATGGAGAAGTTGCTGGATAAGTCTAAGGCTTCAAAGCTTTTGAACTCATGTTCAGCTTCAGATAACTTCAGGAGACACCTGTTGGCGTATCTGCCTAGAATCTCTCTCCTTTCTTGGGAGCTGTCCTGTGTCCTCTGCATGTTACAGGAAAGGTTCCTGGATGCCAGGTGTGTGGAAAACAACCTTTTGGTTGTTCCCTGGAGTCAGGAAGGTCACATCAGAATGGATCAGCATACTCCCCTAGGAATTTGTAGTTAAGATGAAGAAATTCCATCCTCAGCTTGGTTCTTTTCTTGAAAAGATAAATAAACTTGGGTGCTTTTGGTAGACACTTTTACTTTGCCAAGTCTTGGTTCTAGCTGCATGTGCTTTTAAATTCTGAGGCATCCCTGGATTGCCTCTGATTTAAGCCAGACTGGGTAGATTTGTTTCCTAGACACTAGAGGACCCTAATCAAGGCAATAAGTAAAGTTTAAGATATAGTCAGAGCAAAGTTCTAGAACAGAAACAAGCTGGAAAAGGATGTAATCAGTGCTGCAGCCATTCCCAGCAGAATGGGGAAAATGGGATGAAGCCAAGCACAGTGGTGCACACCTGTAACTCTGCAACTCAGGAGGCTGAGGCAGGAGGATCACAAGTTGGGGGCCAGCCTCAGCAATTTAGCAAGACCCTGTCTCAAAATAAAAAAATAAAAATAGCTCAATGGCAGGGCACCCCTGTGTCCAATTCCCCATGCTGTTGGTGGGTGGGTAGCGGAAAGAATTATGGGATGGAAAAGAAAAGGACTACAGAAAAACTGAGGGGGGGGCTGGAGTGGTGTCTCAGTGGTTACGGCACTTGCCTGGCATGTGCCCAGGATGCACGGTCAAACCCTAGCACCACGTACACTATGAAGTGTTGGAACAACAAAAGCCATAAGAAAAACTAAATAAAACTGATTTTCTCTTTCTCTGTCTCACTGTCCCTCTCTCTTAAAAAAAAAAAATTAACTGAGATTTATTCTAGTCCTCTCCAACTTTCATACTTCTCAAAAGTAAAAAATTGGGGGCTGGAGCGGTGGCTCAGTGGTTTCGGCGCTTGTCTGGCAAGCACGAGGACCTGGGTTCAAACCCCAGCACCACATACACAGTTGAGTGTTGGAGCAACTGAGGCCATGTAAAAAACTAAATAAAGATGTTTCTCTCTTAAAAAAAAAAAAAACTGGGGCTGGAGCAGTGGCTCAGTAGTTACAGTGCTTGTCTGGCATGTGCAAGAATGTGAGTTCAAACCCCAGCACCACGTACACAACAAAGTGCTGGAGCAGTGAAAGCCACATGAAAAACCAAAAAAAATTGATTCTCTCTCTCTCTTAAAAAAAATGTAAAAAATTGCCATGCCTAGCCTAGTGAAAGTCTATTGATAAAAGTTGCATCCATCTGAGAAAGTTTCATAATAGATAAGAATAACATTGTCAATAAAAATCTCAGCAGAGGCAAAGGGATTCCAACTTAATCTCCTATCTAATAATGAACCTCATCAGAGCTGTGGCTTCTTCTGTGATATGGGAAATGGAAGACAGTTTCAGGCTAATTGGATATCAGTATATCTCAAATCAAAGGCCTCAAGCTGGAACAGAAAATACATCAAGTCAAGCCATGTATGACTCAATACATGGCCAACACATCTGCTATTCTCCATTACTGATACCTCCTATTCAAAGACTTGAATAAGGGAAGAAATGAAGGACAGAATCAGGTATAGTGAACTGGTTATGAAATAAACCATAGGGTTTAGATAGGAGGAACATAAAGACATAAATCCTTGTTACAGTATGTGTGTCTCTGTTACAGTAATGTCAGAGTTATTGAGGGACCCCTCCAGATTCATTCATTACCTATTTGTTGAATCTACTTATATGACAGACCCTGGGACTGAGTTCTGAGGATAAAACAGCTAACCAAAAAGGTGGTGATTCCTGCTTTTGCAGACATTAGGGAAACAGACAATGAATATACAAACCAATGACCCATGATAATGGCTTGTGATAAGTACTATAAAAAAAATAGGGTACTGTGACAGAAAACAAAGACATTAACTTCAGTAAGGACTCGGGTAAGTACAAATTAAATTCAACAAGATGTTGTTTCACATATACACCAGAATGTAGAAAAGTAAGAATTCACACATACTGTTGAACAATTACACCCTGCAGAACACATCTGGTAAATTTCTAGTGAGACTCAGGATGTAGAGGTAGCAGGATCACAAGTTCAATATCAGGCTGGGCATTTTGCAAGACCCTGTCTCAAAATAAAAAAATATATAAAGGGTTGGGGATTTGGCTTGGTGGTAGAATGCCCCTGGGTTCAATCCCCAGTACCAAGGCTGGTGGGGAGGAAAACAGTCCACATATTCATCAGTAGGGAAATTGATAAATAAAGATTTATTCATGGAATTAAATACAGAGAAAAATGAATGTACTAGCAGTATAAGCATTAACACACAGAAAACCTTGACAACAGAACGCTGAGTAAGAGCAAGATGCAGAAGAGTGAACACATCACTTATGTAGGTATTCTGAGAAGCAAAACTATAGATTATGTCTGTTCACATACATATATTTAAAGCAGACACTAACTTTAGGACTTTGTTTCTTTCTGGGAGGTGATGAGTTCTGAAAGAAAACTCAAGTAGAATAAGAAGTCATTTCAGGAAACCGAAGTTTGAAAGAGTACCCAACAACGCGTCACCCTGAAATTCAGGGGCTCGAGCCTTCTTTCTGTCATGCTCAAACTTTCAGTAGAGTCCTGCTTGAATATTTCAGGTTGGCCTGAGCTGTGCTACTAACAACAAAGGAAACACCAATTTATATTTTGACCTTAAACAGAGGACCTCCCCAAGGCCAAGGGAATTGGTGACAGTATGTCACTGTGAGTAGGATGGATGGGAAGGTGTCAACCAAGGTCAGGACAGGATGAGTAAAGGGTGATAAAACAGATGGGATAAAAGCAAACACTCTAAAGAGGTAGATGAGGGAATAGGGCACAGTAATTATTTTTTATCATTCATAATCTGGATGAAATTGAGAGTTAAAATTGGGTCTGTACAAAATCTCAACCTTTTAGGGAGATCTCAGTCCCTACCTCTACAAAATATGCCTTCAAATTATTAAAGAACCTGGCACAGTGGGTCACACTGCTGGGTACCCCAGCAGCTTAGGAGGTTGAGGCAGGACGATGGCAAGTTCAAAGCCAGCCTCGGCAACTTAGTGAGACTGTCTCAAAAGATGTGGCTTACTGGCTAAACACCCCTCAGCAGCAAAGGGCCAAGAATCCTAGGCTCTATTGGTTGCCTTCTCTGGAGTAGACCTTGGATGTCAATGTCTCATTATGTTTTTCCTCATTTTCAAAGTATGAAAATGTAAATGTTCTGAGCACAATAAAGAATGAAGATAAAAGGAGTCACTCACCTCCCCGGGGATTTGCATACAAGTCCTTCTCAAACCTGTGCGTGAACAGCCTGAACAAGTTTCCATCTGGAGATGAGGTGCAGAGACCTTGGCCATGAAGCTGATTCAATGGCTGGGCCACACTGCAGGGAGCGAGTTGCCGCCACCTGTCTGCTTTAGTCAATTATCATCTGTCTTATAGGCTTTCTCTAGTTACAACACCCCGGCCCCAGCATTCTAGAGTGTGACCCCACAATGAGCCTGTGTTCAAAGGGCATAGCCCGTAGGCAAGGCAGCACCTCACAGGCTCTGGTTACTGTCTCCAAGGCTGTGTGCTTTGTGACCATGATCCCTTTATTCTCCAGGTTTACAAACAACCTGAAATCATACAGGTCCATGACATATCTCCCTCTCCTAGACTGCTTCTCCCAGTCAGTGAAAGATGTAGTCTTAATCAGAGTATCCTAAGAATTTAGGAGTTTAGGACATTACCATTATTTGATAATAACCAACTTTCACCTTTTGTCTTGAGTCCTCTTCCTTCAGCTAAATGTGCTGTCATCAGCATGACACATTCTCACCTGTCATATACTGCAAGACTTGGTTAAAACTGGGGCTGGAGGCTGAAGCACTGGCTCAGTGGTTACAGCATTTGCCTGGCATGTGCAAGGACACAAGTTCAAACCCCAGCACCACATACACACAAAGTGTCAGAGCAACAAAAGTCACATGAAAAACGAAATAAAATTGATTCTCTCTCACACACTGTCCCTCTTTCTCTTTAAAAAACAAACAAACAAACAAAACAAAAAACAAAAAAACTGGGGCTGGAGCAGTGGCTCAGCGGTAGAAGCGCTTGCCTGACATGTGCAAAGACCAAGGTTCGAACCCCAGCACCACATGCACAACTATTAATTCTCTCTTTTACTCTCACTGACTCTCTCTCTCTTTAAAAAAAAAATAAAACAAAACTTGGTTAAATGATGATCATTTCATGGCTTTTTCTATTACTTCTTTCTGGCCAGTCTGAAATAATTCAGATAAGATTTTATTGGTAAGATACCTAGGAAGATGGGGGGAGAAGGGAGGGAAGTAGAGAGGGGAAGGAGGGATAAGGGGGTTATCAATACAACAGGGAACACTCAACTCTCATTAGAAGCCTAGCTGTACACAGACAAGCAGAGAATCTCAGAAATGTCAACAATTATTATATATGTATATGTCTGTGTCAAACTATAGGGAAAAAAATCACATTTAATTTTCATATATTAAAACTATATGTGGGCTGGAGTGGTGCCTCAGTGGTTACAGCGCTTGCCTGGCATGCATAAGGACACGGGTTCAAACCCCAGGACCACGTACACAATGAAGTGTTGGAGCAGTGAAAGTCACATGAAAAACTTAAATAAAAATTGGTTCTCTTTCTCTCTCTCTCACTGTCCCTCTCTCTTAAAAAAAACAAACAAACAATAACTATATGTCACATTAATTTGCAGGGCTATAATTTTATACATTCAAGACATAAACAATAAATGTTTTACTTTGTAAATTCAGCAAAAAAATGATTTTATTGGTATAAAGTTTTATTCTGTTTCCAATAAGTAAGCTACAGTTTGAGCTTTGGGTATTGTTTTCATTATTATTTAGGATTTTTTTTATGGTTTTGGAGAACAAACCAATGACCTCAATGAATTATACCACCTCTTGATGTATCAGTATGAAGGATTTTTTTTTTTAAAGAGAGGGAGACAGTGAGAAGAGAGAATCAATGTAATTTAGTTTTTCATGTGGTTTTCATTGCTCTGACACTTCGTTGTGTACATAGTGCTGAGGTTTGTCCTCGTGCATGCCAGGTAAATGCCATACCGCTCCAGCCCCTATGTAGGACTTTTTGATATAATACCTACTACTTCCTTACCCCTGTGTAGAGGTATTAAGTTCATTTGCATAATTTCCTTTAATCTCACAATAAAATAATCTGCCAGTTATGCAGCCTTTTGCTTATCAGTAGATTACATTTTCCTTTCTAAAGTTCTATAATACATTCTCAACTTTTCTCCCCTCTGACCTTTCAGCCTAGTTCAATCAATACTTTTAGACGTCTACTTTTACTTCATAACTACCTACAATTCTCAGGATTCTCATACATCACATTCTTCTCCTGAAAACCTTCTTTGTAATATATCAATCTAAAATCTGTCTTTTTCTCTTCTAAAACCAACTTCAGGTCTGGGGATGTGGCTCACTGGTAGAGAGTTTGCCTGGCATATGTGACACCCTGTTTGATTCCCAGCACCAAAAACAAACAAGCAAGCAAACAAGAATAAAACAAAAAGACTCCAGGTCCAGCATGGAAGTGCCTATTTTGCTAACTATGAGGCAGGAGGATTGCCAGCCTCAGCAACTTAGCAAGACCTTCTCTCAAAAATACAATACAATACAATAACACAGCTGTGGATATAGAGCTCAGTGACAGAGCACTCGCCTACCATGCTCAGGCCCTGGATTCAATCTCCAGTACCATGGGCATGGGGAGCCCAACTCTAGTATCTCCTTCATGTAGCACGAGTTAGCAGCAAAGAAGAAAAGAATGAATGATATTAACACCCACGCTTAGAATACTCTGTGGTCAGTGAATGTTTCAGGGGTATGCATGACCCTTGCTAAGCCAACTACAGTCCTCCCCAGGGCCTTCCCCTAGAGTTGAGGTAAAGATGTTCTAGCAGTGAGGCTGCTAAGCTGGAAGGATGTGAATTTTGGGCAGTGGTCAGTGATTACACATGTTAGGTACAACAAAGCCTGCTGGAGAAGTACTGGGAGAGAGGGACTGAGGCATGGGTAGTGATAAAAACATTAGCTTTTTCTATAAGGTTTTGTTTTCTAGAAATGGGAATAAAGAATAATGTTACCTATATTCTTGGGAATTAACAGAATTACCCTTCACCCCCCCACACACAAAGAATAGAAGAAAAGCAAAACTGGGGGGGGAGTCAGGCATGGTGGTGCACACCTGCAATTCTAGCTACTAAAGAGTCTGAGACAGGAGGATCACAAGTTTGAGGCTATCCCCAACACGTATGTCTTAGCAAGACCCTGTTGCAAAACAAAAATTTTAAAAAGGGTCTGAGGATGTAGCCCAGTAGTACAGTACTTGCCTAGCATGCAAGAGGCTACCCAGTAGCACAAATACCCAGTAGCACAAAAGCAAACAAAGCTGGGGGCAGGGGAGGGAGGATCTCAAGGGGAGGAACTGTGAAGGAAGGCTAATGACAAGACATGAACAGTACACAGTGGAAGTGGGGGTTTTTCTGGGGTTGGGGGCGGGGCATATAGAGGGAAACTAGGTGATATAAGGCTAAAAGGTAGACTAGGGCTATGTTCTAGCCAGGCTTCAAGGCCTGAGGAGGAGCTGATGTTGATTCAGACTCTCTAACAGATTACAGTAGGTAGTTGGACTCTACTTTCCCCAAACACTTTTCTGTTGGAGGAACCTTCAGCATATTTATTTTGCTAACTCTTAATTTTATAATAATGCCCATTCACCAAGTGATCTGCAAGGGCTTAAAACTATGTAAGCCCCTTTGAAGAGATAGTCACATAGTAGCATTGGAACTGCAATACTAAAAACGAATCCTCACACTGGGTTCTATAAAGAGCAACTACAATTAAATAGCCAGCATGAAATTGCTCAGCCTTAGGCCATGTCTGGATTATCCCAGGTGCAAGGACACCATCCATTATCAGCCTTTTCTATACGAATGATATATCCTATCACACAGCAGTCTTCCACTATGCACTGATATTTGTTGAGGGGCTGGAGCAGTGGCTCAGGGGTTATGGCGTTTGCCTGGCATGTACGAGTACATGAGTTCAAACTCCAGCACTACATACACAACAAAGTCTGAGAGCAACAAAAGCCACATGAAAAACTGAATAAAAAATTGATTCTCTCTCTTTTTTTTCTCTCTCTCTGTCTCTCTTGCTTAAAAAAAAAACAAAAACAGAAACATATATATATATGTTTGTTGAGTACCCTCTGGATGGAAATGGAAGGCAAAATTGCAAGATACACCAAGAGCCTTAGGTATGCTTACTCCAAAGACCCATTCAAGGAACTAATACAAAGGGTCGATACATCATGTACTCAAAAATGTTCAGGGAGCTAAACATGCATAAGAAATCAAATTCCCCAAAATAATAGAATAATTAAGTCATGGTAAAAAATTATTTTTAGGAGCTGGAGCAGTGGCTCAGCGGTTATGGTGCTTGCCTGGCATGCGCAAGGACAGAGGTATGAACCCCAGCATCACGTACACAACGAAGTGTTGGAGCAATGAAAGCCACATAAAAAACTAAATAAAATCAATTCTCTCTCTTAACAAAAAAAAATTGGGCTGGAGTGGTGGCTTGGTGGTTACAGCACTTGCCCAGCATGCGCAAATACACAGGTTCAAACCCCAGGAACCCACGTACACAACTAAATGTCAGAGCAACAAAGGCCATGTGAAAAACTCAATAAAAATTGATTCTCTCTCTTTCTCTCACTGTCCTTCTCTTTTAAAAAAAATTATTTTCGAGTTTTAAGATGACAATGGAAATAGGTGTTATAATATTAAGTCATAAAAAGGGTATACATAAGGCAGCCATATAAATAGAATGATGCATTTCTATGAAAATTAAGAAAAAAAAATATATATCAACTCTAAATATTGACATGGTTAGCCCTGGGTTATAGGATTTGACTTTTCTCTAACTATTTTGTAATTTTCTATGCTTACCAAATACACGGCTATAAGCATGTAATCTTTTGATAACCAGAATATAAAAGTAAAAACTAGAAAGAAATAAAATATGGTTATCTCTAGGTAGCAGGGTTATAGGCAACCTTTATTTTACATGATTTTCTGAATTTTCTAAATTTGTTTTTGATTATTCACAAACATATTTTATAGCAATATATCATACAGAGAGAGACGCTACATTATCTGTTCCAGTTCTAGTTCTAACTCTAATCAAGAAGAGGATCAAGCATCAAGGAAGTATGTAAATGAATAGAAAAGGCCTGCTGATTCACTGTATCATTTGGTAGTAGGCCCTTTTCTCCTTTCTCACCAATTCTTGGTGTCACTTTGATACGTTCCCCTTCCCTCACTACTCAAGTCTGTATTATAATTACTGTTTCTAGCAGAGGAGCTATACCACAATGACGTCACTTAGGACAATCCAAGAATCAAGAGGGGGCTGGAGCCATGGCTCAGTGATTAGCATGCTTGCCTGGCACACACAAGGATCCAGGTTCAAGCCCTAGCACCACATACACAACCAAGTGTCCGAGAAACAAAAATCAGATGAAAAAATAAATAAAATTGATTCTCTTCTCACTTAAAAAAATAAAAGAACTAAGAGAAACAGTACAGTTTTAATTGCTATTATTGAAAAAAATCAATGTGTTTGATTAGTAAAAAAAACAAAGGGAGGGACTAGGGATATAGCTCAGAAATAGAATGCTTGCCTGGCATGTGCAAGGTCCTGGGTTCAATCCCTAGTACCCATACACGTATTCAGAGACACGAACACACAAAAAACAGAAAGAAAAAAGGCAGTTTAGTTCTAAGTTGTGAGCTTAGTTTTTAACTTCCTAGGGCTATCATCAAAGATTCCTTAAAAAATTTTCCTTAGGCAAGACAAAGACCTCAAGGAAATTCTGGTTAGGATGGCTTGAGTTTACTCCCATGACAACAGCTGTGCTAGTGGACATCACCAATACCAAGGAATGTCTTTCCATTTAGTGACAATGGTGGCTTTATATTTGTTCTGCTTTGTATCCTAAGAATGCCTGAAGATGTCTGGGTAGCTCAAACTAACCGGGCCATCCTAAACTAGACTTCTCACATCACAGTTCCTATGTCCTTGGTTGTCTATCAGCAAGTCACTGGACTCTGATACAGCTGCTGCTCATGTCTAGGATATTACATAAGCCTTTTGTTTTTTTGTGTGTGTGTGTGTGTGTGTGTTTTTAAAAGATAGAGTGACAGTAAGAGAGAGAGAGAGAAAATCAATTTTTATTTAGTTTTTTTATGTGGCTTTCATTGCTCTGACAATTAGTTGTATACGTGGTGCTGGGGTTTGAACCCATGTACTCATGCATGCCAGGCATGCGCCGTAACCACCGAGCCACCACTCCAGCTCCCTTGCAAAAGCCTTTAACAAGGAGACAGACGTGAATGGAGACAGTAGAGCACTCCTGAGCACCAGAAGGAGGAAAAGAGAATGGCCTATGGTTTATTTCATCTTTTTTTTTTTTTTTTTTGGTACTAGGGATTGAACCCAGGGGTGCTTCGCCACTGAGCTACATCCCCAGTCCTTTTATTTTTTTATTTTGAGACTGGGTCTCACTAAATTGCTCAGGGTCTTGCTAAATTGCTGAAACTGGCCTCGAACTTGCAATCCTCCCACCTCAGCCTCCTTAGTCACTGGGATTACAGGCGCCACCATACTTGGCTTATTTTTTCTTTATAACCCAAAGAATCTACACATTCAAAACTAGTGACAGACGTAAAGTGACAAACACCTGTCACCATTCTATTTGTAGCAGAACTGAACTGAAAGGTATAATTCACAGTGCTAGAACATGTTGTTATACTTGAAGCTTCACCCAAAGTATCAAGAATTTTTGCCAAACTATTTTTAGGCCTTAATATTAAACTCTATTTTAGTTAAATTTATAATTACATTTATGTGTGAAAAATTCTCAAAGGATATAACCAAAATATTAACACTGGTGAAATAAAAATTAATTTTTAATTTATTTATTTTCTTATTTATTTTGCAATGAACATATGATTTCCTTTATAGTTTTTCTTTTTGGGGGAGAGGTGCTCAATTTGATGAAAAGTGATACTTCCACTCTCAGACAGGAGTATGTATATGCTATTTCTGGAGTACTTCACCCTGAATTTTACTGTCACTCTCTCTCAAATGATCAGGATCCTTATCGGCAAATTCTATCAAATATCAACCACAATTGAAACCTAGGATTCAACTATAACTGAATTAAAATAAAAAACTACTAAACCCAAACTTGACTGACCTTATTTATCAAAAATAGTATGATTTTTTTGAGTAAAGGAGCCATTAGGTAAATGACCTCCTAACAGCACCAGGCTGATTATGTCATATATTTAAAGAACCAAGTCATCACAACAAGAGGTGTTTGGAACTAGGATTCTGAAATCTACAACAACACTACATCTGCCCCTTCCACAGTGAGCCTGACATGTCCTGCCAACAAACCTTGGCTTTAAAGACAAATCAACTTTTTATAACATCTCAGCTAGGGACATGTCCATGGATTCAGGAAGAATGGTATTTTTCAATCCCAACCACTCACTGGCAAATTATGAAACCTGATTCTCAAATTCCTTACCTTGAAAACAAGGATAATAAAAACCACCCCATAATAATACTTTAAGGACTGGAGATATTATATGTAGTATCTTATGATAGTAGGTATCTAATAAATCATCATGATATAAGTGGTTTGTCTATGTAATAGGTATATGTTCTTCTTTTTGATACTAATGCTATAGAGATTCTGAAGTATTTAACATAAGATACATACTTGAAAGTAACTATCTGCCTATGGGTATTCAGGGTAGATGAACACAGAATCAAGGGATTTGGCTTTCCAGAACCCTCATTCCTTTTATTTTCTTTTGCGTCTACTTCATGTCACTGTTATGGGATCTATCCCAGAAGTGGGAGGGTCAGGTGCTTGGGCTTACAAAGTTCTCATTTCTATGAGGACTAGTTAACAAAGTAGGTAGATGGAGAACTGCTGGTTCATTTCATTGATTTTCAAACTGGCAACAGAGCTACAGACAAAAGTAAATAGGAAGAATTGGATCACTCAGGAAAATACTAATGAGTCAGGCTGAATTCTGCATTTCCAAACACAAAGCCAAGAGAAACTTTCATTCTGTATTGATAACAATTTGTCTTTTTCTTCTAGGAGAAAAGTTTGCTGTTGGGAAGCTTCTCCTCTAAACTGCCCATCCTCTACCTTTTCTGCAGTCAAGTGACATGTCATTTGCCAGCTATAACAAATGAGATTCCCAGTATCATCTGAAGAAGGGAGATCTTAATCACAAAGAGACAGCTCAATCCACTAATCTACAGTAAACATGATAGCAAATCATTTTAAATAAACTTGATCCAAATGATAAAAAGAACATTAGAGGGTCATGATTAGCTATGTGAAGAGATCCACTTCTACAAGACCACCACCACAGGAAGGGAGACACTGCCGAAATCCTGTACAGAGCCTCCTTGTGCTTGTACAGTCCTTACCTGACAGTCAAAGTCCTGGAAGTTTCGTGTACCATTCTGTCAACAGAAGGCAGAAAACACAGTCAGTTTCCCCATGTGGTTTCCCCAAATGTGCAGCAATTTCAGTTCACAGTGAAAGCAGTGCATGTGCAATTTCTCAGGTGTCATCAAACTAAAATGGTTTTCACTGAAGGCTTCTGAAGCAGGGTGGGCTATTGACACATGTTAGTACCAGATGTGTCTTCACAGGTGAGATTATGCTTTGGTGGACTTAATGTGAAAATAAAGGGAAGGAGCCTACTTTCCCACCAAAGCTTGTAACTTCATGCTTTCTACTGAAGGAAAGCAGAGAGAATTTGTGGGAAGAGGGTGAAACATGGATCAGAGCCTCAATACACATGAAGTACCTGGGAAGAAAGACATTTAGAAGCCAACCCTAAGAGGTTGGAGGAAAGCAAGAGCCAAGGTGCCCAGATCTAGGAATTAAAGAAAAGATGAGGAAGTAGACAATAGGCCATGGATGAATCAGAAATGCAAGACTTCAAATCTAAAAGAAGAAAAACAGTGTCACTTTAGGAGGGAAAGAAAGAGAATAGGGCTTCCAACACCCTGGCATATCTATTGCATCCTACGAAACTGGTAGTAGGAAAACAAGGACAAATCACTGAATCATTTAAAAAGCAGAATATAGACAAAAGATCCAAGCAAAATTCATCAAGCTTCTAAAAACAGAATATATGATAGTGATATTTAATTGAAGAAAAGAAATCAATGGTGATGACTCAAAGGCATACCTGCAGCATTTCAGATGCCAGAGTTGCAAAAGCATAACATCAGAGTACAAAAAAGGTAAAAAGTGATGTATCTGGGAAGGAAAAAAACCCTCTGACTTGATTTTTCATAAAGTATAATCCCTCCCTGAAAAGTCCTCTCACCATTTAGAAACTGGTTTATCACGACGCGTTTATTCTGTCTTCACAACAGCTTCCACAAGGTATGGAACTGCTAATAAGCACTTTTCCA
Source organism: Aplodontia rufa (assembly GCA_004027875.1). NCBI lineage: Eukaryota > Metazoa > Chordata > Mammalia > Rodentia > Aplodontiidae > Aplodontia > Aplodontia rufa. The sequence continues at coordinate 41,116 of PVKS010008531.1, read as the reverse complement.
AGAGCTGCCCTCCAGAGAAGCTCTAGATGTTGGATCCTGAGAGAATATTAAGTAGCCCCATCCCCTTCCAGAAGTTTCTCTTAGAAGTAGTTCTGCTTGATCCTACCACCTTTGCTATTGGCAGGACAAAACCGAACACAGTGGGTACAAACAAAGACTCAAGCTGTCCTTCCCAGGCAAGGAACTCAGAACCAGCTGGGATGATCTAGAGCTGCACTATCAGCCACATGTGCAATATAAGTTTAAAAATTCACTTACTCCATCCATTGCATTAGCCACATCTAGCATGCCCATGTAATTAGGCAGCACAAATATGGAACTCTTGCATTATTGCAGAAACTTCTTTGGACAGTACTGATCTAGAGAGCAAAAGCTTCTTAAGGGTTAAGGTTATGGGTGAGCAGGCTTATCTTTCTTATGGTGGCAGTAAAGTCACAGTAGATGACTAATGATAGACAGACTATAGATGCCATTAACAATAGGCGAGACAGTGGTAGGGATGGTTAGTATTATTGTTATTATTATTATTTGCAGTACTAGGGATCAAACCCAGGGTCTTATGCTAGGCAGGCACTTTACCACTGAGCTATATCCTCAGAATTAGTAATTCTAAAAAATTATTATTATTATTATTATTAAACAGAGAGAGGGACAGTGAGAGAAAGAGAGAATCAATTTTATTTAGTATTTTTTTTCTTGTGGCTGTTGTTGCTCCGACACTTTGCTGTGTACATATCGCTGGGGTTTGAACCCATGTCCTCGCACATGCCAGGCAAGTGCTATAACTGCTGAGCCACTGCTCCAGCCCCTAAAGAATTATTCTTGACATGAAACCAGATTCATAAAAAGAAAGGCTGATGGGGCTGGGTAGCACATTACACAGAATGCTGTTATTGGTGAAAGGAATCATAGTGTTCTACAGTTCCCAGTAACCCCATAAAATGTCTGAGAGCTTCTTCAGAGAAGTCATTTGTATTTAATTTTCAGTTAGACTATGAGAAACAGAGGGAAGGGCCCTCTCATGGACTATGGTAGATCGTTTCAGTAAGATATAAATGACTAGCAGGTCAATGTTTGGTTCCTGATTCAGTTGTATCTTTCTCCAAATATAGCACAGGGCCCAGTATAAAATCAGGTTCCTGATAAAGACTTCTAAAACAAATAAGCTAATAGAAACACACACACACACACACACACACACACACACACACACAATATTGAGTGATTTTTGTAAGACAAAGACAAAAAAAAACCCTTTATTGCATTTCACTTTAAGCTATTTTACGGTTATCAAGTGAAAAAAAAGTAGGCTACTAAATGGTCTTTATAATTTGATCTCAACTACATCAAATTGTGCATCAAAAGACTGGAAGAGGGGGCTGGAGCGGTGGCTCAGCGGTTTCGGCACTTGCCTGGCAAGCACGAGGACCCGGGTTCGAACCCCAGCACCACGTACACAACTAAGTGTTGGAGCAACTAAGGCCATGTGAAAACCTAAATAAAGTTGTTTCTCTCTTTCTCTGTCTCTCTCACTGTCCCTCTTTCTTTAAAAAAAAAAAAAAAAAAAAAAAAGACTGGAAGAGGGCTGGAGCCATGGCTCAGCGGTTACGGCGCTTGCCTTGCATGCACAAGTACGCGAGTTCAAACCCCAACACCACTTACACGGCAAAGTCTTGGAGCAATGAAGGCCACATGAAAAATAGCTAAATAAAATTGTTTCTCTCCTCTCTCTGTCTCACTGTCCTTCTCTCTTTAAAAAAAAAAAGAAAAAAGACTGGAAGAGGGGCTGGAGCCCCTCTGTGGTTATGGTGCTTGCCTGGCATGCGCAAGTACGCAAGTTTGAACCCCAGCATCATGTATACAATAGAGTTTCAGAGCAACAAAGGCCACATGAAAAACTAATATAAAAATTGATTCTCTCTTAAACAAAAAAAAAAAAAAGAAAGAAAGAAAAGAAAAGACTGGAAGAATCCAGGAGTGCAGCAGCAAATCTAAAATCCCCGTGACTTGGGAGGCTGAAGCAGGAGAACCTCAAGTCCAAAGACAGCCTGGGCAACTTCATGAGACCCTGCTCAAAATAAAAAATAAGGTCAGGGGGCTAGAGTGGTGGCTCGGTGGTTGCAGCACTTCCCTGGCATGTGCAGGTACACAGCTTCGAACCCCAGCACCCATGTACACAGCTGAGTGTCGGAGCAACGAAAGCCATGTGAAAAACTCAATAAAAGGATTGATTCTCTCTGTCTCTCTCTCTCACTGTCCTTCTCTCTTTGAAAAAAAAAAAGGGGAAAAATAAAGTCAGGCACAGTGTTGCACACCTGTAATTCCAGCAACTTGGGAGGCTGAGGCAAGAGAAAAACAAGTTTGAGGCCAGCCTCAGCAATTTAGCAAGACCATCAGCAATTTACTAAGAGCCTATTTCAGAAAAAAAAAAAAAAAAAAAAAAAAAGGACTGGGGATGTAGCTCAGTGGTAAAGCATCCATAGGTTAAATCCTCAGTCCTTGGGGTCTGGGGGGAGACTGGAGATTGGAAGGAAAAATACTAAAATGTTAACAATAGCAACTCTATCTGCAATAGAGAGAATATGCGTGATTACCATTTTCTTATACTTTTCTATATGACCATGTATCCCCTTTAGTAATTACAAAACTAGAAAAAAAGGATTAGATGGTTAAAAATATGCCCTCATGGGGCTGGAGTGGTGGCTCAGCAGTTATGGTGCTTGCCTGGCATGAGTGAGGATACGGGTTTGGAGCAATGAGCTCCAAATGAAAAACGTGGAGCAATGAGCTCCACGTGAAAAACTAAATAAAACTGATTCTTTCTCTCTCTCACTGTCCCTCTCTCTCTTAAAAAAAAAATATGCCTGCAACTTAGCATTTTGTAATACGAGATTTAAACATTCGTTTAATCTTTTGAGGACTAAGTTATAATGATATTGAAACAGACTATCCTGGGGCTTCAATCTTACAGGGCTTTCAAAGGTTCCTTCAGAGATTACTTAGATGAAAGAAAATCACTCCACTCTGAACTAAAGCCTTGGTCATGGAATACAGAGCCACAAATTCCGATGAGCTCTTTGGGAAGCAGCTGGCACTGTATGCATGAATTCCTCTTCTTCACAACCATGTGATCACGGTCATGAGGCATGAGGCATTTTAGTGAGGCAGGAGCCTCTGACGAGCCACAAAGGGAAATGCCAAAAGCAGAAAAAAGCAACTCCATCCCGAAACATTAGCCATCTTATTTGTTGAGTACCTGGCCAAAAAAAAAAAAAGTGATCATAATTTAACGTACATAGCTAGACCTCCAGATAAAAGGTACTAACAGAGCTGGAGTGGAGGCTCAGTGGTTGGAGCACTGGCCTGGCATTCATAAGGATCTGCATTCAAACCCCAGCACCACATACACAATTAACTGTCCAAGAAAAAAAGGCCAGATGAATAAATAAAATGGATTCCCTTTTTCTCTCTCTCTTAAAAAAAAAAGTACTAATAACCGGGGAAAAGAATAACACTTGCTTTCTTGGCCTTTTTTTTTTTTTTTTTAAAGACACAGCGGGCTGTCTTGAAGAATGGCTTTAAGTTTCATAAGTGAACATCCCAGACACAGGATAAAACTAGATCTGTTGAACAGTGTCTGGCATCCAGAGTTTCTGGACACAGATCATTATTTGGCCCTATGACTGGACTGTGGTTAATCGAAGCCATATTTTCTGCACTCATTTTTTTTTTAAGAGAGAGGGACAGAGTAAGAGAGAATCAATTATTTATTTATTCATCTGGTTTTTGTTTTTTGGACACTTAGTTGCGTATGTGATGCTGGGGTTTGAACATAGGTCCTTGAGCCTGCCAGGCAAGCGCTCTAACTCCTAAGCCATTGTTCCAACCCTCTTCTGCACTCAGTAAAAGTTTCCAACTAGGGGCTGGAGTGGTGGTTCAGTGGTTACAGCACTTGCCTGGCATGCGCGAGTACACGAGTTCAAACCCCAGCACTACATACACAACTAAGTATTGGAGAAACAAAGGCCAGATGAATAAATAAATAAAATTAATCCTATCTTTCTCTCTCTCTCATACACTCCCTCTCTCTTAAAAAAGAAAATCAATAAGTTAATTAAAAAAAACTGCCAAAGAAAATAAAATATGCTATTAATAAAAAGACAATAATTGGGTCTGAAGTGGTGACTCTGGTAGAGCTCTTGCCAAGATTCACAAGGACAGGTTCGAGTTCCAGCACCACATACACAACTAAATGTAAACCCAGATGAAAAAATAAAATTGATTCTCTTTAAAAAAAAAAAAAAAAAAAAGACAATAATCTTTTCCAAATGAAAGTAGAAAGAAAGATGGGGGACTGCATAAGCAAAAAGATTAGGTAAATTTGTAATATACCCAGATGGCCTTTAATAATAAAGATTACTATAATCAATTCATATAAATTAATAAATCAATGATTTGCAATCATGTGTAAACCCTTCTTTCCCCCTGTGGTACTGGGATTGAGTCCTAGTGTTCTGTACCACTTCGCCATACCCTATTTTTTTTTTAATAAAAGGTCTGATACTTGTATAAAACTTTCTACAATCAGATAATCGCCTACAACTAGTGAAGCACACTTTCTAAATAAATGTCTAGGGCTGGGGATGTAGCTCAGTGGCAGTGCACTGACCCAACAAGCACAAAGCCCTGAGTGTTTCCACACACACACACAGTCTACACCAACATACCATCAGGCTAATACTGACACCTGCATTAAAATCTCCTTGGGTACCCTGCTAAGTTGTGGCTAAGGCTTAGGCTCTTCCCACCACAGTCTCCTGCCTCTTGTAAAGGGTTGAAAGTTAACTGGTCTTGTCACAGTGGCACCACTACTTGCTTGGGAACTAACTTCTGCTCCAATACCATCTAGGATATTTCAGACAACAGATATGACAATCACCCCTTAGCACGTTAAGGGATTCCAACTCGAATCCACACCAGATGCAGCACTTCAGGAATATTCTCTGATAAAAACATCAGTAAATCTGTTTTTCATTGCAGATACGACTTTGTTTGTTTGTTTTTGTTTTGTTTTGTTTATAGAGCTAGGGATTGAACCCAGGGCCTCATGAATGCTAGGCAAGTACCTTCAGCCTCCTTTTCTTTCTTTTCTTTCTTTCTTTCTTTTTTTTTTTAGTAACATTGGCACAAATCTTTCTTTGTCTTTGTTGCCCTGGAGATTACAAAAATGTTGATCCAGGGTTCCCTCTTCTGATCCTATCATCTTCCTCCTATGGTATGGCTTACCTTACTTTCTACTGTAATAACCAAAGCAAAGTAACAAGTTTCCCTTCTTCCCAGTAGGTATTTATTCCCCTTCCTGACAGTTCCTCAGTTCTTCAGAAGACCAATGTGGCCTATTTGTTTTTTCAGGCCTGGTGTTTGACCTTCACTTCCATAGTATCTAAACAAACAGGAAGTAGAGGAAGGCAGGGAAAATGAAGCATGGTCAGCTCTCCTGCTTGTTACCAGGTCTGCTGGCTGAGAAGGCCTGAACAGCCTGCAATGAGAGGCAGTACAAAAAATGTAGCTTCTGATTCTAGCTTCAACACCATAATAGATGCCAGCTTTGGACAAGTCACATAATCTCTATGAGCCTCATTTGTAAACATGGGAGTTAAAAATGCCTTCAATACTTACTTCACGGGGCTGGAGCAGTGGCTCAGTGGTTTCGGCGCTTGCCTACAAGCATGAGAACCTGGGTTCAAATCCCAGCACCACGTACACAACTGAGTATTGGAGAAACTAAGGCCATGTGAAAAACATAAATAAAGTTGTTTCTCTCTTTCTCTGTCTCTCTCGCTGTCCATCTCTCTTTAAAAAAAAAAATACTTCACAAGAGGTTAGGGTATTAATATATACAGCAAAATACTCAAAATGGTTAAATGCTATTTAAAAAAAATTCATCTCATGTATCTTTGCCATTTCTGTCCCTTAAGCAAGGTAAGTACTGGCAGTTGCTTATTTTCATCACTGAAACTAAAACAAGCATGGCAAAAATCACCCACTTCTTGACAATTCTGAGCTATAGACAAAATTACAGGCATACTAAAATAAAATGGGAAAAGCACCAACAAATGACAAGACAAGTTAACACAATCCTCGCTTAAAGCTATTTTGAGAATGCTTCCTTAGTCATCTCAGGACAAATTTCTCCACAATAGGTTGGGTCTAGATTTCTTTCAGCTTCCTGTAGCCTGGAATATAGAGCAAGGGCTTTGGTTAAGAGTTTTTATGGGGGGCTGAAGCGGTGGCTCAGCGGTTTCTGCGCTTGCCTGGCAAGCACGAGGACCCGGGTTCAAACCCCAGCACCACGTACACAACTTAGTGTTGGAGCAACTAAGGCCATGTGAAAAAAAAAAACTAAATAAAGTTGTTTCTCTCTTAAAAAAAAAAAAAGTTTTTATGGGGAGAATGGACAGGAAGATGGGAAGAAATAACACGCATCTCTAGCCTTCTCCTTAAACAGACAGGGCAAGCCACAAAAGTGATGCCCAAACATCTACAGGATCAGCATAGTGGGAAGGGCTTAGGTTTCAGAAGAGGAAAGACTTGGGTTTTAGTCCCAACTCCACCACTTCCTGGCCAGGCAAGCCAGCCTTTCAGTCAGATTTTTCATCTGCTAAGTGAATACACTATCTACTTCAAAGGATTACTCTAAAAATTAAAAGGAAGAATGCAGGGGCTGGAGTGGTGGCTCAGCAGTTACAGGCCTGCCTAGCATGCATGAGGACGTGGTTCAAACCCCAGCATCACCTACACAAGGAAGTCTCAGAGCAACGAAAGCCACATGAAAAACTAAATAAAACTGACTCTCTCTCACTGTCCCTCTCTCTCTTTAAAAAGAAAAGAAAAGGAGAATGCATGTAAAGCACCTGGCACATTGCTTAATTAGAAAGTAAGTAACGGCAGAATACGCAAAAACAAACAATACCAGTAAAAAAAGAAATAAAGAAAACAAACAACAACAAAAAAAAAAAAAACCCTTACGGTGTCCACTCCTATTCAATCTGGAGGCCTTTCTCCTACACCAGTAGTTCTCAGGCAGACCTTTTTACTCCTCAGAGGACACTGTGGCAACAACTGTAGATATTTTCGGTTATCACCATTAGGAGGTGCTATTGGCATTTAGTGGATAGAGGCCAAAGGTGCTGCTAAACATCCTAAATAACAACACAGTTCATGGTTTGGTTTTGGTTTGTTTTAGAGAGAGAAAGAGAGAGCCAGAATCAAATTTTATTTAGTTTTTCATGTGGTCTTCATTGCTCTGATACTTTGTTGTGTACATGGTGCTGGGTTCAAACCAGTGTCCTTGCACATGCCAGGCAAGCACCGGAACCACTGAGCCACCAACTCCAGCCCCCTAGTTCATGGTTTTTGGTAGAAAGTAAAGTAAACCAAAATTGGGCGTGATGGTGCACGCCTGCAATCCCAGAGACTTGGGAGGCTGAGGGGAGGAAGACCACGAGTTTGAGGTCAACTTCAGCAATTTAGCAAGATCTTCAGAAATTAAGGGAAACCCTGGCTCAAAATTAGAAACATAAAGGGACTGGGGATGTAGCTCAGTGGTAAAGCATCCCTGGATTCACTTTCCACCCTCCAAAAGAAAGTAAGCTAAGCTTTATTCCAACTTCAGGTTTCCCAAGTAGGGGGAGAGGGAGGATGTTAGAAGTAGAAGAGAAAGTACCTTGGGATCAACATTTTTGCAATCTCCATTACTCACTTTCTGGTTCAAAGCTGATGCTTGACCAACTGTTGATACACTGCAAAGACTGAGAAATTCTGTCATACAACAAGCACTCTGGCATTTGATCTGAGAAAGCTACTTCCCTTTCTTAGCCTTGGTTTACTCATCAGCAATGAGAATACATTACCTTTGCTTCCAACCTAATCAGTCTTCTGGGAGGATCAAAAGAAACCAGGGACAAGAGTCATTTTTCCTCATTATACCTTTCCCCCCCTTCTTTTCTTTTTTTATATTATTGTTTTTTTCTTATTTTGCCCTTTTTTCCCCTCATTATACATTTTATGAGATATGCAAAAGCACACATTTGCTGGGCAAAGACAGTAGCATTCATGAGGCAAGCCAGAGGCTAATGCAGGTGGAATTTTTTGGGACATCCAAAGAGGCCTCCTGCTATCTACCTGCTTAGCTGCAGCATGGGAGTTCTCATGAACAACAATGGGACAGGAGCATGTTTCAGGGAGAGACAGGAGCAAGATGAAATGTGGGAAGGGGAGGGAACAGCACAAGGATATCAGAGAGGAGCTGGCAGATGGTAGAGGTTGCCACAACAAAACCTTACAGACTGGAAGGCTCAATACAACAGAAATCTCAAGCAAGGTTCTGTTTTTTTGTTTGTTTGTTTGTTTGCTTTTTTATTAGATGATATAGAGTTACAATTGAGGGGGAAACAAGGTTCTGTTTTTGACAAGGGCTCTTTCTGGTTTATAGACAGTTGCCTTCTTATGGAAACCTCATATGACAGGGGTTTAGAGGCCAATAATCCTATCAGATCAGGGTCTCCCTTTATGATCTTCTTTAACTTTGATCACTCCTATAAAGGCCCTATCTCCAATACAGTCACATGGGGATAAGGGTTAGGGAATTCAGTGCTTTTCTACAGGTACACCCACTAATCTTTGCCTTTTCCAGGTGCCTTGTCTACGAGATTTTCAAGCTATTAACTCCTGCAACTCATTCATTTAGGTGCCTCCATTGAGAGTCTATAGATTTCCAGGGTCAGGGTTATCTCCTTACTTGTGTCCCAGGCCTCAAATATCTGAGATGCATCAGGTCATGGGTTTTCAACATTGGCTAATCAGTCACTTCAGAATCAGTTCTTAATCTCTACACCTTTTTTTGTTTGTCTGTTTTCTATTTGGTACTTGGGATTGAAACCAGGGATATTCTACCACAGAGCCACGTTCCTTGAGAAAGGGTCTCACTAAGTTGCCCAGGCTGGCCTCAAACTTGTGATCCTCTTGCCTTAGCCTCCCAAGTACGATTACAGGCATACACTGCCATAACCAGCTCTCTTGAGAACTTTTTAAAAAGCTCAACAACAAGGCATGGTGATGCATACCTGTAATCCTGCTAGTTAGGAGGCTGAGGCAGCAACATCATAAGTTTGAGGTTAGCCTTGGCGACTCAGCAAGATGCTGTCTCAAAATAAAAAGGGCTAGGGATGTGGTTCAGTGCAAGAGAAACCCTGGATTCAATCACCAGAATTGAAAAAAGAAACAAAAAGGAAAAACAGCAATCACACCAATCCAAATAGGTATCAGTAAGAAGTGGGGACTCGGGGTCAGTAATTTTAATATCTCCACAGATAATTCTAGTGAAAAGTAAAAGCTGAGAACTACTGACCTTATGGGATATGTCTGTGTGTCCCTGCCCTACTCCCTATTCCAGTTTAGTTGATCTGGTTTGGGATCTGAGAATTCTGCAATCTGTATGTTTTGTTTTGTTTTGTTTTAAAGAGAGAGGGACAGTGAGACAGAGACAGAGAGAGGAGGAAGAGAGAATCAATTTTATTTAGTTTTTCATGTGGCTTTTGTTGCTCAGACACTTCATTGTGTTCATGGTGCTGGTGTTTGAACTCCCGTACTGGGGCATGCCAGACAAGCGCCGTAACCCGCTGAGCCACCACTCCAGCCCAGTAATCTGTATTTTTAAACAACTCCTCAGCTGATCCTGAGGACTAACCAGGTTTAGGATAGGTTACTACCTTTCTGAAGCTAAACTGTCTATTCTCACCTGCTTTGTAAATATTCAGTTCTGGGGCTGGAGCGGTGGCTTTGTGGTTACAGCACTTTCCTGGCATGTCCAAGTACACGGGTTCAAACCCCAGCACCCACGTACACAACAAAGCGTCGGAGCATTGAAAGCCATGTGAAAAAACTCAATAAAAATTGATTCTCTCTGTCTCGCTCTCTCTCTCACTATCCTCTCTTTAAAAAAAAAAATTCAGTTCTGTGGCTATGCACAAGCATTATAGATGTAGATTCGTTTTTTTGTTTGTTTGTTTTTAAGAGAGAGGGGAGAGAAAGAGAAAAAGACAGAATCAATTTTATTTAGTTTTTCACCTGGTCTTCGTTTCTCCGACACTTAGTTGAATATGTAGTGCTAGGGTTTGAACTTGGATTCTCAACGCATGTTAACTGCCAAGCCACCACTTCAGCTCACAGATGTAGATTTTATTTCTTTCCTCCTCTTCAAGACACATAACTTTGGGGGACTGGAGTGGTGGCTCAGTGGTTACAGCACTTGCTTAGCATGCTTGAGGATCAAACCCCAGCACCACGCACACAATGAAGTGTCAGAGCAAAGAAGGCCACATGAAAAACTAAATAAAATTTGATTCTCTCTCTCACTGTCCTCCTTTCTCTCTCTTAAAAAAAAAAAATTAGACATAACTTTGGGGATAGTCCTTCACATATACAAAAATTAGGTATACAAAAAAAAAAAAAAAAGAGAGAGGGTTTTCTGGAAACAGCAGTAGAATTAGTACGAGAAGTTAAGTGGGGGTTAAATAAAGCTTTCCAAAGGAAAGAGCAAGAAGTTGGTGCAAGATAAAGGAAAAGGTGGGGATAGGGACAAAAGAGGTCACAGGATGAAAATGGGGCCAGCAGGATTCAAGAGCAAATTAGTAAACACACTTAGGAGTCCTGGAAGTTGTGAAAGCCTTTGCGTTCAGCAGAAGAAAAAAAGCAACAACATCTTGTGTTGCCCCACACCCTTGTCCATCTTATCCACATTCTCCATCAATTTTTTCCTCAAATGGACGCCATGGACTCATTCACACCGTGCTAGAAGAATATTTTAACAGACACTTTCAATAAGCCAAAAGAACAGGGTGGAAAAGGAAGAATTTCCAACACATTTACTGTTGTGAACAGAGAGGGAAAAGAGAGATCAGCTTGTCCAAACTTTCTGGCACCTCATATCATACCATTCTACCACTCTACTTGCGGAGTCTAGGTGGCTGTCAACCACGCTGGTCACGATGAAATTCTTTAACACTAACATAACAATGAGAGATATTACTGACATATAGGCATCCTTGGTGAAAACTGTTTCTAACAGAAAGGTCACATCACAGACTTGACAAGCTTCAGGAAAAACATTGCTGCCTGCGTACAATCGCCAGCAGTGCATGTAAAATTTTCCTTGTAGAAACTGGAAGTCAAAGTGCTTGGACCGTAAGTCAAACATCACCCTTGTAAGTCCTACTTAACTTTGCTGTATTATTTTTCCTTTGACATTTCTATCTATAAAGTGGGAAAATCTCAAAGATAACTTGACTGAATTTGGTCTATGGACATAAAATTAAGGAAGAAAAAGGAGGAAAGACATTAGAGTGGGTTAAGAAATACATTTTTAAAAGCATTCCCTCCAATGAAAGTCAAGTTAAATGTTTTGAATTATTGTTCAGATGATATAAAAAATGAGCCAATGAAGAGGTCTTGTACATGTTTTAGTCAGAAGAGAGCTGTCTTTACCTTATCATTTAGAAGCGGTTTGATCTCTGTGAGTTGAACATCCTGAAGTTCATCCATGAGGACAGATAAAGTAGAGGCGTCTGAAGAATATATCAGTAACTCTGAAACAAGAGAAGGAAGAAAAGAAAATATTTAAGCCACAATGATCATCCTATAGCCATTAATTCACATATTATAGCTTACTCTGCATGTATCACACACTGTTCAGGGTGCTAAAGACACAGAGAAAGCACAGAGATTGTGCAATCTCCGTGATTCTTGCTTCCTAGTATTCACACCCTAGCATAATTCCCCCCCAGGGAGTGTGAGTGGGATTTGTGACTTGCTTTTTTCTGGTACAGAAGATTGAACCAAGGGGTGTTTAACCACTAAACCACATCACCAGCCCTTTTTATTTTGAGACAGGGTCTCACTAAGTTGCTGAAGTCCTCGCTAAGTTGCTAAGGCTGGCTTTGAACTTGCCAACCTCCTGCCTCAGTCTGCCGAACCACTGGGATTACGGGTGTGCACCACCAGGCCCAGCTGTGGCTTGCTTTTAACCTATAGAACAAGGGAAAAATAATAGAATGTACATAAGTACCTGTATACGGTTACACTACATAATATTTTGACAGGTGTCCTGCTGAGAAGCACTGTGCCCTGCTGCTTTGAAGAAGTAAGCCGACAAGTTGTAAGAGGGCAAAGAACTGGGGCTGGAGCGGTGGCTCAGTGGTTTCGGCGCTTGCTTGGCAAGCACGAGGACCCGGGTTCAAACCCCAGCACCACATACACAACTGAGTGTTGGAGCAACTAAAGCCATGTGAAAAACTAAATAAAGTTGTTTCTCTCTTTCTCTGTCTCTCTCACTGTCCCTCTCTCTTTAAAAAAAAAAAAAAAAAAGAGGGCAAAGAACTAAGGGTGACTGCCTGCTGAAAACACAGCAAGAAACTGAGACTCTCAGTCTAACAACCTATAAGGAATAGGATGCTGCTGACGACTGTATGAGCCTGGAAGCAGATTCCTTGCCAGCTGTGCCTCAGAGGACAGGCCAGCACTGATACTGTGATTGCAGCCTTGCTGAGGACCCAGCCAACCTGGGCCAGACTCTTGATCTACAAAAACTGTGAGATGAAAAAAAGTGTATTCTTTAGGCTAAGTCGATGTTTTTATTTAAATGAAACAACAGATAATTAATATAATAATCTTTGCCCTCATGGAGTGTACATTTTAGTTACTAAAGACGGGAAAGTAAGGGAACAACATGCTCAGAATTATACTTCTGGAAACAACAATTTAGAGGGTAGATTAAGGGAGAGCCAAAAACTGAAGGTTAATGTTGTAAGATACGCCTTGAATTAGGAATGGCAATGGGAATGCAGAGGGAAATTAATCAAGGCTAAGTGCAATGACCTTCACTGAGGAGTTAGAGCAGTGGATAAAGATTCAGCCTCCAAGATGGCCTCCTATGAGTCCAGAGAGCATTGACTCCTGATATTTACATTCATGTATAATCTCCCACCCTAACAAATCAGAGATGGCCTGTACAACTAATAAAATAGGATAGAAACAACAACATGTCATTTTCAAAGCCATATTACAAAGGCATTATAGTTCCTGCTTCAAGGTCCTGTGTCTTGAACACTATCTCATTATAATAGCCAGTATTGTGTGAGGACGCTCATACAGCCCTCTGGAGGTCCACATGGAGAGGAACCAACATGTCAGTTCCAACCTGCTGCCACCCAGGTGAGTGAGCCATTTTGCAAATGGATCCTCTAGCCTTAGTCCAGAATTCAGAAGACTGCTGCCCTAGAGATACCTGACTATAACCACAGCAATGATCCTAAGTCAAAACTGCCCTACCAAACCTGTTTCCAAATTCCTGACCATGAAAGATAATAAATAATTTTGTTTTGGAGAAATATGTTACAAACAAATAGATAACCAATACAGATAGCAAGCAGATTAGGGAGTTCAGAAAGAGGAAGAAAGTTAAAGGGGATATGCAAAATAGCCACAGGGAGCTGGAGCAGTTGCTCAGTGGTTACGGAGCTTGCCTGGCATGCGCGAATACGCAAGTTCAAACCCCAGCACCACACACACAACAATATCTCAAAGCAATGAAAGACACATGAAAAAACTAAATAAAGTTGATTTTCTCTCTCTCTCTCTCTCTGTCCCTCTCTCTTTATTAAAAGAAATAATAATAATTAGCCAGAAATTTTTTCTCCATCCCACTGTAGCAGCAGCCATGGGGATAGGCTGAAAACCACTGGGTATTACAGGTGATAATTCCCAACCAAATCTCAAAACTCCATGCTTCATGCCTTTTGCCTTGGCCCTAAACTCCTCAAATCAGGAAAAATTCCAGTTCAATGAGTTCGGAGTTAAGTCATTCAACAACCATCTATTGGGAACCTAGGAGGATCTGAAGAAGAACCCTGCCTTTTAGGAGCTCACTAAAGAGTAGAGATAATAGCAATCCATAACAAAATAAACAAAGCCTTAAGAATTCAAAAAAGAAGCAATTACTTTTAAGTGGTGCAAATTAAAAAAAAAACCTTCAAAAAATATTAGTCTACTACAGATGTTTGACTATGATGTGGTTATATTCTTATATTCTGATAAACTCACTGTAAATAAAAAATATTGTAAGTCAAAAATGTATCTCATATGCCTTACTTACCGAACATCATAGTTTAGCAAGCTGATACACTACAGTGTCATCTGTTGACCCTATGATCACAAGGCTGACTGGAAGCTGTGGCTCGCTGGTTCTTCCAAGCATGGCAAGAAAATATCATGCTACACATAACTAAGCCAGAAAAAGATCAAAATTCAAAACTCAGGGGTTATGGCTCAGTGGCAGCACATCTCTGTGAAGCCCTGGGTTCAATCCCATGAATGAAATTTAAAACATTTTGTGCTTATTAATTATAGTTTGTGGCTACTTTATATTTGAATTTTACTATTTATCAGTCACTTAAAGTGGCAATTTTCAAGTTCTTTCCCTATTATAAAAGCAACAGGGGCTAGAGATAGCTCAGTAGTAGAGTGCTTGCCTCGTATGTTTGTGGACCCAGGTTTTATCTCCAGCACCACGTATACAACTAAGTAGAAGAATAACAAAAACCAGATGAAAAAATAAAATTAAACTCTTTTTTTAAAAAATAAGCAATATATGCTCATTTTAGAAAATGCAGAAATCATAGAATGATGAAAGATATCTTACTTACAGTTCCTCCATCTAAAGATAACCATTTTAGTATATTTCCATTTGTTCTTTTTTTTTTTCATATAGCATGGTAATCTCCTGAAAAATTATTTTTCAAACCTACCTTGCTTTATTCCTTACTTTAATTTACTCCTGGTCAAGCAGGACACCACGGGATTTTTATTACTCAAATGTAACTTCATAGTGGGTGCTGTCATGGACCCTTAGGGCCAGTGAAAAGCCCAAGGTCCCCTCAGGTCCAAAATGAATGGCATTTGTTTAGTATTCTTCTGCTTTTAAAGATGAAGAAAAATGTAATTTTTTTTTTACTGGAGAGGGGCAGTGAGAGAAATAGAGAATCAATTTTATTTAGTTTTTCATGTGGCTCTTGTTGCTCCAACATTTCATTGTGTATGTGGTGCTTGGGTTTGAACCCGCATCTTCGTGCATGCCAGGAAAGTGCCAGAATCACTGAGCCACCACTCCTGCCTGAAAAATTTAATGTTTATGCCAACAAACACTTAAAGACACAAATTAAATGAGAAGGTGGTCTGTATCAGCTTGGCTCAATGAAAACTAATTCAAAATGTTGGTATGACAGCTGTTCCAGGGTGACTTAGGAACTGACAACAAGACAGACATTCACCTTCCACGTTTTAGGGAATCTAATGCATTCTTCTGGAGACACAATTTTTTCTCAGTTCTCATCGCCTTAACCCTTGCCAATGAGCAGTTTTATAACATCTATAAAAAAAGTAAGATCACATGGTGGAAAACTCCATCTCCAGATCTCTTAGCTGTACAGACTGGCTCCCTCCTGGGGATCTGTGGCCTGCAGTTCCAGCATCTGCACAATGATTTCACTGTCAGGTTCTATCCTGGCATAAAGAGCTGTTAACATTTTTTTTTTAAGAGAGAAACAATTTTTATATAGTTTTTCATGTGGCCTTTGTTGCTCCGAAACGTCATCATGTACATGGTGCTGGGGTTTGAACTTGTGTATTCATGCATGCTGGGCAAGCGCTATAACCACCGAGCCACCTCTCCAGTCCCAGCTGCTAATATTTTCAAAAGACTAGTAGTGATTTCATAAACTATAGTATGCAATAAAACGTTGACCCTCTTTCCTAGTCTCATGAGGAAGAGGGAGGACAGACCAGTAAAAATCAGGTATCCCTAAGGAAAAGGGACAGGTGGGCCAGGACTCTCCTAGGTACCTTAGGTTTAATTCTCATAACAATCCTCTCTGGAAGACATCTTCATTTCTTACTTTATAAATGAGAAACTTAGGCTCAGAGAAGTTAAGTTTTCCAAAATTCTACATGTAAGGAATAGGGCAAGAACTTAAACATC
This sequence comes from Aplodontia rufa, assembly GCA_004027875.1. Lineage (NCBI taxonomy): Eukaryota > Metazoa > Chordata > Mammalia > Rodentia > Aplodontiidae > Aplodontia > Aplodontia rufa. The sequence continues at coordinate 25,026 of PVKS010008531.1, read as the reverse complement.
TTCGCTTTTCCCACTATACCATGTCTACATGAGACCCCAACTGCTGGTTAAGGGAACTGGATTAGTTCCTTCCTCTCAACCCACACTGTGGTACCCCTTGAGAGGTAAAGGCAATGACGCCTAAAGCAATCCTATACATACCAACAATGACTCAAATCCCTTGGAAACAAAGGTCTGAGTCATCACACCAGGACAGGAACCCTCAGTAACTCTAGTTAAATAAGGGCAAAGAAACATGGAATGAGCAGCGAAAGAGAAATGAAATTCCAGCCATGACTTGGGAACCAGTTTCAGAAGCAAGGGTTGATTCTTATTGTTAGAACTCAAACTAATGCACTGGCAACCTGGGGCTGTTACCTCATTGCAGAAGAGTGGAGATCACCTGAGATGAGGGGGTGAAGAAGTGAAAGGCTTGATTACTTGATTATTAGCAACCACCTTTAATAGAGACAGTAAGGATGGATTAGAAAAGGATTCTATTAATCTTCATCCTACCTTCTTCCAAAAAGAATTTCAGAAAATCAGATAGGATTTTAAAAAGACTCAATAGGTCTGATCAAATAGAAGGGGATTATACAGAGAAACAGAATAGTTTGTAGAGACATAGCTGAAGTTGGGCATGGTGGCATATATCTAAAATCCCAGATGCTTGGGATGCTGAGGTAGGAGGATCGCATATTGAGGTCAAGCCTCAGCAACTTAGTGAGACCCTGTCTCAAAATAAAAAGGGCTGGGGATGTAGTTTAGTGGTAAAGTAGTCCTGGGTTCAACACTCAGCACCCAAAAAAAGGAAAGAAAAAGAAACCAAGCTGAAAGGTAACAAGGATCTGTCAGGGTACTAGAATTAAAAATGTAAAGAAAATGGGCTAGAGCAGTGGCTCAGTAGTATCAAGCTTGCCTGGCATGTGTGAGGACCCAGGTTCGAACCCTAGCACCACATATACAATTAAGTGTCAGAGCAACAAAATCCACATGAAAAACTAAATAAAATTGATTCTCTTTCACCACTCTCCTTCTCTCTTTAAAAAAAAAAAATAAAGAAAAAGGGAGAAGGTGGGGGAGTGTAGCTGAATGGTAGAGCACCAGTCTAGGAGCATACAGGGCGCTGGGTCTGACACCAGCAATAACAGGGGGGAAAAAAAAAGACTAAAGTTGAAAAAAACTGTATGAGATCAGAAAAAAATCAAAATTTTGCCAAGGTTTCTGGTTATGGAGGAAAAAGAATAATGGAAAAGATGAAAATGGGTGAGTGGAGAAAGAGTAATAAGAAACTGATGAAAAAGAAAAACCAATTGGAGCCAGGAATCCGAGAGACCAACTAGGGACAGGAGTGAGAACTAGTGAGGTAAATCTGCAGGCCATCCTAAACCCAGAGAGAAGGAGCTACCGCAGACCAAGTCAGGCAAGGAAACAAGTAGAACAAGTAGGAGAGAAAGGAAAAAAAATGTTCAGAGATACTGAAGGAAAAGCAGAAACAATGTCAAAGAAGTCAAGGGAGGACAACTGTCAAAAGTTTAAGAGAAAGAGGGATGAAGACTAAGAAACGGCCAAATTAACTTCTGACAATGTAAGCCAAGGGTATTAAAACCTAGGAAAAAATGAGGCGTAGTTCTCCATGCTGAAAAACCTGTTACCATACAGATCGCCTTTTAGAAATATAGAAACTGACATCTCTCAACTGAAGTACAAGTAAAAATGTTACTAGGAGAGACAGCAGTGTTTTTTGTTTGTTTTTTTGCCATACTGTGATTAAACCCAAAGGTGTTCTACCTTTGAACTACATCATCAGGCCTTTTTATTTTAAAAGGGGATCTCACTAAATTACCCAGGCTGTCCTCAAATTTGTAACCCTTCTGCCTTGGCCTCTGGACTAGCTGGGATTACAGGTATACACCGCAGTACCTGGTTGACACCAGTGCTGTTTGACACACAGAGGGTCAGTACTAAGAGGGCCTTTAAAGATCATCAAGACCAGTGACTTTTTTGTTCTCCACCAAACCTTTTAAATAAACAGAGAAAGAAAAAACAAAAACAAACAAACAAAAAACCCCAAGGGCTCAGCTGAAGTGGTGGTCAAATCCACCAGAGCTCTGCAGAACTGTTTACAGTCTAACGACACAGGGCTAGGGGAATAGGTTGATGGTAATGTGCATGCTTTCCATGTAGGAAATGCTGGGTTCAATCCTCTGCACCAGAAAAAAACAAACAGTCTATAGAGTACAAGCCTTTCTTCATTTAAAGATTATGGATGCCTGGAGATCAATGGGTTCTTCCAATTGTAGAAAGAGCCCATAAATACATCAGAAGTGAACATTAGCCCCAGGTGGGTCCCTACCTAATTAACTGACACTTCACAAAGCAGTTTTCCTTCTGGGAGCCAGTTTCTCTACCTGTAAAGGGAAAAACATTGGGCAGGATGACCTTTTTGAGTACCTGATAAGGCTGAAATTCTGTATAATCCAGAAGCTCCCTATAAAGTAGTACATTCTTCCCCAGGGTAATCTCTCCTCCTTGCCACCTCATGTGGCCCTCACTACAATCCTAAGAGGTCATACAATTATCCTGGTGAAGTTCAATGACTTGCTGAAAGTCACTTGGCCAATCAGTAGGAGGGGGCACTTGGCCTGACACCAGGAACATAAGGGTCTCAGTCTTCACTGTGTCCATTTAGAGAAAGCTCACTGAGGTCTCCAGTGCTTAAAGCACCTGCTGTTAAAAAAGACAAGAACAATAAGAAGTAAGGGCTTTCTAAACTACAAATTGTTTCATTTTATAGCTTTCTCCCATGACAAAGGTAATTTGTAACCTTTGGCTTTGCCAGGATGTGTAGACATCAGGCCACTAGTTTGTATTCTAGGGGCAGAGTCAATCACTTTTGTTTTTGGCAAGATTGCAGACAGACTACCCAAACAAAAAAAGGCAGCAAGCAAAGGAGACATACCAGGGGAGAAGAAGCGGAAAGAGGTCAGCTGGAGCCAGTCCTGAAGCAGTTACGACTGAAAAGCTGCAGAAGTGCCCAGGAAGGCAGTCAGAACTACAGCAAGCAGACTCAAGTTCTCTCTCTCGTTCTCCTTTTTTTTTAACCTATCAACAGGGGCTAAATGAGTAACCATTATAGCACTTTACGATTTACAAAACGCCTTCTCATCTAACAGCTCACTGGATTATCACAATGGTACTGTGAAAAACAATGAGGTAGCAGCATCATGCATCATGTTGAAAAAGCTGAGGCTTCAGAAGGGAAATGGACTGACCAAAACACCACAACTCATAATGGCACAGCTGGAGCTGAAACTCAAGTCTTCTGATCCCAAATGCTCACTTTTTATTTTTATTTTTTAAAAGAAAGAGGGGACAGTGAGAGAGACACAGAAAGAGAAGCAATATTTTTTTAGTTTTTCACATGTCTTTCATTCCTCGGACACTTCATTGTGTATGTGGTACTGGGGTTCGAACTCACAAACTTGCACAGCAAGCGCCGTAACCACCGAGCCACCACTCTAGACCTTAATTTTTATTTTTTAAAGAGAGAGAAGGAGAGGGGCTAGAGTGGTGATTCAGCGGTTACAGTGTTTGCCTCATATGCATAAGGACACAGGTTTGAACCCCAGCACCACATACACAACAAAGTGTTGGAGCAATGAAAGCCACATGAAAAACTAAATAAAATTGATTGTCTCTCTCAGTGTCCCTCTCTCTTTAAAAATTAGAGAGAGAGAGGGAGACAGGGAGAGAGACAATCAATTTTACTTATTATTTTTTCATCTGTTTTTTGGTTTGTTTGTTTGTTTCTCCGACATTTAGTTGTGTATGTGGTGCTGGGGTTTGAGTCCAGGTCCTTGCACATACCAGGCAAGCGCTCTAACTGATGAACCACCACTCCAACCCCCTAAATGCTCACTTTTTTTTCTTTTTTCTTTCTTTCTTTTTTTTTTGAGAGGGACAGTGAAAGAAAGAGAGAAAAGAGAGAAACAATTTTTATTTAGTTTTTCATGTGCCCTTTATTGCTCAGAGACTTTGTTGAGTACATGGTGCTAGGGTTTGAACTTGCATTCTTGTGCATGCCAGACAAGTGCCATAACTGCCAAACCACAGCTCCAGCCCCTAAATGCTCACTTTTATGTCACACTGCCTCCCCAAATACAGAGGGGTGAGAAGAAGAGAAATTCAACAGACTATCTTGTTATCCCCATCCACTATGAGGGATCTGGTTCTAAACTACACTGAACAGCTATCATCAGGCTGCAGGCTCTAAAATTAAATCCTGACACATAGTGAACAACAAGAAAACACAGATTTGGGCTAGGAATGGTGGTGCATGCCTATAGTCTTAGCTGTCTGGGAGGCTGAGGCAGGAAAATCACTTGAGCCCATGAGTTCAAGACCAGCCTGGACAATACAGTGAAACCTATAAAGAAGGAAGAAAAGAGGGAAGGAAGGAGTAAGGGAGGAAGGAAAAAAGAAAAGATGAATAAATGAAAAGAAAAAACATGGATTTGGAATTGGAGTTTGTCTTTACCCATTAGTTCAACTGAGTAGGGGAGACAGTCTATAAACAAATCACTATAGCTCACACTAGATATGTAGGCCTACGTATTGGACAAATTTAAAGACAGTTTCTTAACTTCAGCAGCACTGCCACTTTAGGCCGATAGATCCTTCCATCACAATTCCTTGCACTGGGGACTAGACCCAGGGACTTGCGCATGCTAGGCAAACCCTGAGCTACACCCCTAGCCCTTTTTCTAATTTATTTTGAGATAAGATCTCACCAAGTTTGTCCAGGCTGGCCTTGAACTTATGATCCTCCTGCCGCAACCTCCTGATAGCTGGGATTAAAGGTGTGCAACACCACGCCTGCTAGATCATTCTTTGTTGGGAGTAGGGAGAGGCAGTCTGTGCACTACAGAATGCATAGCAGCATCCCTGGCTTTCGCAACTAGATGTCAGTAGCACCCTCCCCCAACAGCTGTGACAACTGAAAATGTCTCCAGACAATGCCAAATGTACTCTGTGGACATAATCATCCTGACTGAGAGAGAAGTAGTGCTCTAAGGGTTACTGAAGTTTAGGGTAAAGATCAGTCGATGTAGGCTGCAGATGCTGAAAGTTTCATGGAGGAGGTAATACTTGAACCACACCTTAAAAGACAGAAAAGGAGCTGAAGCGGTGCCTCAGTGGTTTCGGTGCTTGCCTGGCAAGCACGAGGACCTGGGTTCAAATCCCAGCACCACGTACAAAACTAAGTGTTGGAGCAACAAAAGTCATGTGAAAAACTAAATAAAGTTGTTTCTCTCTTTCTGTCTCTCTCACTGTCCCTCTCTGTTAAAAAAAAAAAAAAGACAAACTCCCTACCAATAAGGATGAGAGAAGAATAAAAAAAGGAATTCCAAGAAGAGTCAGTAACTTAAAGACAAGGAGATTAAAAAGTATAAAGTCTGCTGGAAAATGTTCCACTCTGGCAAGAGCAGAGCAATTAGGAGATAAAGCTAAAAACGACAGTTGAAGGTGGGTCATGAATAGCCTGCCACCAACTTTCTTACAAAACACACACTCATAATGAGATAGCCAACAATATGAGATGCCACAGATGTTCAACAGCACACAAATCACACCAGTGGTATACATATTCTACCTTCCCAAGAAGACAGAAAGTTGCTTGAGTTATGAGGTAGATGAAGCTTAGAACCAATGAAGAGGTAGGATGGATAACTAAGAGATGATCAGGAGGTTCCCAAAGGAGGTAAGAATGATGGGCTGTGGAAGCGTATGTTTTGAATTATCTGGAAGGGAGAAAAGAACATTTCAGCTATGGATACTTAGGTGGGAAAGAAATAAACATACATGACATGTTGAGAAGACACCAAGAACAATGTAATGGGGAGAGAATACGAGCTGCAAAAGTAAGCTTCGTCAGAACACAGGGCACCTGAACCAGATTTGACTGTGTGGACAATCAATAACTAGAATTATCTTAGCAACACTTAGAAAGTATACACTGGTCTGCAATAAATGCTCCCATCTGACGAGGAAAGAGACCCAGAAAATTTATGCCATTTGCCTAAATCTACATGGGCTGAGACTAGCATTTGGACTCCTAGCTCAGGTTCTGAAAGATATTCCTGAGTACTGGGCTAGATTCCATACTCCAGTTTATAAGAAGCACAAGATCTGATGACCCAGCTCTTAAGTTTCTTCAGGGTTAAAGACTGAATTAATCTAATCACATATCTATTGACTTAAGCGTTCCTTCAAGGGTCTAGAGTAATGGATGTTGATTTCATTGCTGTCTCCTGGGGGCCCTTAGGAAAGCAAAGCATCTCAGGAGACTCCCCAGGAAGCTGGAAAAACAAAACAAACCATGCAGCTCCATGGAAGAAGCAATGACTTTAAAATACAACTCATTTGGATTTTTCAATGCATAAAGGCAAGTCTGGGTACCTCTGTACCAGAAGAAATACTCTCCGAGATGATATCCCCTACCTTCCTAAGCAAAGGGTGGGAGAAGTCGTCAAAGGCAGCTGCTGAGGCAGGCCCACAGATCCCCCTTCTAACAGGTAACAGTCCTGCTCCTCCTCAGCCCTGGATAAAGAGCCATCCAAGCCCCTCACTACATGCCCACCTTCCTATGGTGTCACTTCTGGGTACCAGCAGCAAGTGGTAAATGGGAGGTTTGCAGATTCCACCAAAATGGGAATCTGAATCTGTCCTATATCATTCCAGGCTTCTGGTACAGACAACTTTGAGAACAAAGCAACTCCCATCAAGTAGCCTTCTTGTTAATCCTAGACACCCAGCTAGCTGAAGCACTAACACTGGAGTAATACTTAATTAACCATGGCAGTAGCAACTCAACTTTCTGCTTTCTGCCCTTGCAGGATACAGCACAGGACACTAGGAAAGTTACTATTGGCAAGCCCCTGGTACAGGCTTTTGGACAGGCTCCAGGTTGCCATAAGGTATAAGGCAGAATTCCTGAAAACAATTTGTTCTTTAAGACAGTCTAAATGAGGTAAAGGACAAACAAGAGCCCTACAATGCAATACTTAATACTCATACTAGTCAAGTTGATTGGGTACACTAAAAAACTAATTTAAAAGAGAGAGAGACAGTGAGATAAAGAGAGAATCAATTTTATTTAGTTTTCCATGTGGCCTTCGTTGCTCTGACACTTTGTTGTATATGTGGTGCTGGGGTTTGAATCTGTCCTTGCACATGCCAGGCAAGTGCTGTAACCACTTAGCCACCACTCCAGCCCCATTTTTTAAAAATAAACTGATTCTGTTTTGAAAGCAATTATTTTTGGAAAGATTACCACAATTATGAATTAAAGGAAAAGTTGGACATGATATCAAATCTTATTGCTAGAAATACAGAACAATTTCATGCTATGTTGAAATTATGAGTCTGTAGGCCATCATACCAATAGCACCCTAAAAAAGATTGCTATATTGCTATTACCCCAACACTTGAAACATCATCTTCTTCCTTTTTTTGTGTGTGTGGTACTGGGGATTGAACCCAGGACTTTGTTAATGCTAGGCAAGTGCTCTATCACTGAGCTACATATTTTGAGACAGGTTCTCACTCAGTTGCAAAGGCTGACCTCAAACTTGTGATCTTCCTGCCTCAGCCTCCTGAGCTGCTATAATTATAGGTATGCACCACTAAATTAGCATTTGCTTTTTAAGAAAATATTGCAAAACATACAACAAAAGATTTTACTAAGGGGCTGGAGTGGTGGCTCAGTGGTTACGGCGCTGGTCCAGCAACTGCAAGGATGCAAGTTCAAACTCCAGCACCACATACATAAACGAGATCTCAGAGGAATGAAAGCCACAAAAAAAAAAAAAAAAAAAAATTTCTCTCTCTCTCTCTCTCTGCCCCCCTCTCTTAAAAAAAAAATCTAAGTGATAAAAAATCAAATAAGAGAAGGGAATTTATTCTTCATCGACTGAGAAGTCCAGACTGTAGACTATGGGCATTTTTAGGTGATAAGGGGATTACTCCAATGCATATGGTCAAAACATGGGGAAAGTTACCCCTCTATTTAGATTAATCTTCATTTACTATATATAGTCTCTGGGAAAGACAGAAAGTAGCACTTCCACCAAAAAGATGAGGAGACTGATGTCTCCATATCATATGTTCACTCTGTATCCAGAGAGAACACAAGCTCCATTTTACATGGCTCCATATGAAGTTAAATAGCATAGCCTGTCGGGTACTATAATTAGCATGCAAACAAATTAAACTCAGCATGCAAAGAAGTCATTTTTTCTCTAATAAATATTTATTTAGGGCTAATAACATGTGAAACTCAATCAAACACTGTGGAAACATCACAAAATTTTGAGCCAAATATATCACCCTTCTCAGTGACGAGATAAGATCAAAAGACATAACACCACTTCTTTTTGTTGTGTGGCACTGGGAATCAAACCCAGGGCTTTGCATATTCTAAGTACACTCTCTGCCACTGAGCTACATCTTTAGGTCAAGACCACCCATTTTGTTTTTATTTTTGTTATGCTTTTTTTGGTACCAGGGTGTGAACCCAGGGGCATGTAATCGCCAATTACCAAGTCACATTCCTACCCTGTTTTTTTGTTTTTGTTTTTGAGACAGGGTCTGGCTAAGTTGCTTAGGGCTTCATGAAGCTGCTGAGGATGGCTTTGAACTTACAAACCTCCTGCTTCAACCTCCCAAGCTACTGGGATTACAGGTGTGCACCACCATACCTGGCTAAGACCATCCATTTTTGCATAAGCATTTAATATATCCTCCACATATTAGTTAACTGATAACACAACAGCTGACGGCAAAATTATAAATATTATGACTACAATAGAATTAGCACTGTAACTAAAGGGAGAAAAAATTACATTTACCAAAGAAAGTCCTGAAACCATAACTCAATGTAGGAAGTTTTTCAGCAGTCTTTTAAGGGGTTTGAGGCTGTCTTTCTGAATACATAAGTTGACCTCTTCTTTTACATTAAATCATTGACTTCAGAATCCTTCTTGACACACCCTGTCCTTTCATCATGTCTATTCAGGCTTGTCAATTTTTTCTTTTTATTCCAGAATCTTCCATCTGGCCTTTTCTTTCCTACTGTCCTTACTTCTTGCCTGGATTTGCTCATTCATTCATCACTTACCAACTGCCTATTATCAACCAAGTGCCCGTTATCACAGTGCTAGACACTGTTCCTTGCTCTCAGGAAGCTCACTTGATACTAACTACAGTTGCTATCTGTGATCTTGATCACCAGACTTCAAGCTTTAGCAAAGGCTTGGTATTTCCAGAAGCCAGCAGCATCTGGCATATAGCAGACACTCCAAAAATGCTTGCTGTATGACTAGATTACTTTAGCAAGCTCTTTTTTTAATCCATAAATATTTTAGCATGTATCTTCAAAAATGGACTCTTATTTTTCTTTCCCTTTTAAAACACAAATGCAATATGTGCACACAATGCAAAAATAACACAGAAATGTATAAGGTAAGAAGTAAATTCCCCAACCCTCTAAATCCCATTTCCAGAAGTGACTACTATTATAGTCTTTTTTTTTTCTTCTTCTTCTTCTTTTTTTTTTTTTTTTTTTTAATTATCATTGAGGATTGAACCCAGGGGCACTCTAGCACTGAGCTACATCTCCAGCCCATTTTATTTTTTATTTTGAGACAGTCTTGGTAAGTTGCCAAGGGTGGCCACAAACTTGAGACCCTCCTGCCGAGGCCTCTCCAGGCTCTGGGATTGCAGACTGCACTGCTCACCCAGAAGTGACTACTGTTATAGTTTGATATGTATCTTTTCAGAACTCTCCCATGCTAGTATACAACACACTCACACACTTTTTTGGAACAACTTCTTTGACAGTTTCTGACTGTAGCTTTTCCAACTTCTAATCCAGTCGTTCTCAAAGTTTATTCCTTGGACTAGAATCATCAGCATTATCTGGGCACTTGTTATAACTGCAAATTCTCAGGTCCCACTCCAGACCTGCTGAATCAGAAATTCTGGAGGCAAAGCCTAGCAATATGGGTGTAAGCTGTCCAGGTGGCAGACCCACATTAAAGGTTGAGACTCTGCCCTAATACAGTTAAGCCAAAAAAAAAAAATTTTTTTTTTTTGAGAGAGAGGGACAGTGAAAGAAAGAATCATTTTTATTTAGTTTTTCATGTGGCTTTAGTTGCTCTGATACTCCATTGTGTATGTGGTGCTAGAGTTCAACCCTATATACTTGCGCTTGCCAGGCAAGCACTGCAACCACTTAAGCCAATTTTTAAAAAACTGTCCTAAATATGGCAGGCATTGTTATCTTGTCTGCTTTTGTTTTATTTTTGTCCTTTTTTTGTTTCTTTCTTTGTGAGAGAATAAATTTTATTTATTTTTCATCTGGTTTTTGTTTTTCCACGTTATGGTGCTGGGGTTTGAGCCAGTTCCTTGTGCATGCCAGGCAAGCACTCTAACCACCGTGCCACCACTCCAGTCCCTATCTTGGCTGTTTTATCGCTCCTGCTTCCAAGTGCTTTCCTCATCTTTTTTATTAAATCTGAATCTATCAATCTATCAAAACTAGAAAGTCCTGGTTCTTGTCCAATATGGTCTATCACAGTTCATATTGATCCTTCTTGGCCCCTTCTCTTAACTACTATGACACACCTAGTCAATTTCACAATTAGCTTTGTCTTCAATGTCCGAGAACAGTTCTTTAGTCTTTCCCAACAGACCATAAGCTCCTTGAAGACATGGATCACATTTTGTATCTCTTTCCCACCCCTAAAGACATAAACAGATTTTTTTCTTTCTTTTCTTTTTCTTGTTTTTTTTTTTTATTTTGTTTGTGGTACTGGGGATTCAAAATAGAACCTTGGTTATGCTAGTTAAGAACTTTACCATTGAGCTAGTTATATCCCCAGCCAGAAATTTTTATTTTATTTTTTATTATTTTTTGGTACCAGGGATTGAACACAGAGGTACTCAACCACCAACGCATATCCTCAGCAAATTTTGTATTTTTTTTTTTATTTTTAACAGGATCTAACTAAGTTGCTTAGGACCTCAGTAAATTGCTGAGGCTGGCTTTGAACTTGTGATCCTTCTGCCTCAGTCTCCCTAGCTGCTGGGATTACAGGTGTACACCACCTCACTCAGCTCAAAATTTTATTTTGAGACAGAGTCTTGCCAAATTGTTCAGGCTGGCTTTGAACTTATGATCCTACTGACTCACCCTACTGAATAGCTGGGATTACAGATGTGTGCCACCATGCCTGGCTCATAAATGGAATTTTAATAGACCTGCTGGTTAATGTTCAGGGATAAATTTACCAAGAGAAGAAATGCAAGTAAATTTTTTTTGTTTGTTTGTGATGCTGGAGATCAAACCCAGGACCTCATGCATGCTAGTCAACAGCCCTACCACTAAGCTACTTTGGCAAATCTTTAATGAATAAAAATTCTGAAATTTTAAGCTGTAGACACAGTTCTATGTTCTTGGACAAGTTCAATTCTCAGGATGATGGCTATAAAAGTGAGAGTGGTGATTTTATGAAATGTCCCATGTTGGAATACCTTATTCCATTATATTCTCATAATGCTTTGCTTAGAATACTAACATAGCATTTTCTAAACATGACTTGAGTTACAGTTAGATACAGTGTTTCCCAGTTAGCTGGTAAACTCAATATGAAAAATGTCTTATTCAACTGAAACTTCCACCACAACCAGCACTATACATAACATCAATTTAAGGCCAGGCTTGGTGGCAAGCATAACTAATCCCAGCTATTTGGGAAGCTAAGGGAAGATCACAAGTTCAAAATCAGTCTGGGCAATTTAGGAAGATCTTGTCTCAAAAATAAAAAAAAGGGGAGCTGCAGCAGTGGCTCAGCAGTTACAGTGCTTGCCTGGCATGTTGCAAAGACTCAAGTTCAAACCCCAGCACACAAAGAAGTGTCTGAACAAAGAAAGCCACATGAAAAACTAAATAAAATTGATTCTCTCTCTCTCTCTCACTGTTCCTCTGTCTTATAAATAAATAAATAAACAAATAAATAAATAAATAAGGGGAGTAGCTTGGAGGTAGAGTGTGAGGCCCTGGGTTCAATCCCCAATACCACAAATTCAAACAAAGAAAAAACAGCTCAGTATATCTGCAGAAAATTATTTGGAAAAAAGCTTTAAGCTTCATTTAAATAGAGAACCTATCTATATTCATACATGCTGCCTCCCAACGGGCTCTTTTGAGTATTTATTACAAATACAATGTATTGGGGCTGGAGCAGCAGCTCAGTGGTTACTGCACTTTCCCAGCATGTGCAGGTATGTGAGTTCAAACCCCAGCACCACATACACAACAACAAAGTCTCCCAGCAAAGAAAGCCATGTGAAAAAATAAATAAATAATTGTTTCTCTCTCTCTCTTAAAAAACAAAAACAAAAAAAACCAAATACCATGTATTGATACATAGTAAAAACCGTGATTACTGAGACATCAGGAGGGTTTGTCAGACATATAAGACAAAACAATGTAACAAATGCATGACACATGGACTTAGGGAGACTGAATGGAAGTCCCTACTGCAACATACAAATAAAAACTACTCTGTAGTCTTAAACAGCATATACCAACTCCATTGATGGACATATACAGGCTTCTTACAGAAGACTTTAATTTGCAAATTTTCAGAAACAACATCATGGATTGAGGCCTTTAAGAGGTGAGTAATGATCAGAAGTTGAATCTAACAGGAGAGACAGCAAAGAGAAATTGAAGGGCAAGATGAAGAACAGAAGGGCAGCAAGAGAAAAATCACCCTTTGAGTAAAGAAAAGATGCAGTGGAAATTCACTGTCTTTGACACACAAGTCCACTATAAATGAGGCATCTGGGCTTACAAAGACTATCCCTGACCTCAAGGGGCTAATAGTCCTAAGAGGAAGACCTGGTATCTACCCTGTTGTGTGTGTTTAATTCTAATTGGGAAAACAATCAAGCAGGTAAGGCTTCACAGAGAAGGGAGTAATTTTAGTGTAGTCTCTGAATGTGGAGGAGGATTTGCTAAGGGAGAAAAAGGCAGTTTGAGCTAGTTATTTTAGGGGCAAAACATTCACATATTTTTATAGCTGTTCATTTGGGACTTCAAATCAAAGGATTTCAGCACCACTGTGTCAATGATCTTTCTCTTTTTACTTTATCTTACATACTGAAATGTTCAAACCCAAAGATGGAACAGGGCCAGGAAGTCCCAGAATGAGGTGATTGCTAGCCAAATCTGCTCTGTCACCTCCAAGTCAGCCCAGCTAGCCCAGCCCAGCTCTCCTGGCAGCTAGAAAAGGCAGGCTAATTATACCCTCTGGGGGAGACAGCATGGGGGGAAATCTGGATGCAGACTAGCACGGAATATCCTGCTCTGCCACTAAAACACCAGGGGAGAGCTTTCCTGCCTTGCAAGTCACGAGGATCCTAGTTTACCTGTGACAGGGTGAACAGTTATGCAGGGAGAAAAAAAAAAAAGACTTAAAGAAAAGGAAGGAAGAAGCACTGGATTGGGAAGCACTGAGATGATCTTAACAAAATCCTTAGCAAGACCCCTGGCACGCGGCAAGTGCTGGATGAATGTCAGCTCGTATTAACATCAAACGATACTCCCATAGCATCTCCATCGCACTCCGACAAGATGATGCTCCCGCAGCCCGCTTTTACGCTTAACAGCAACTCTCCAAACGCACCACAAGTGTATTGTGTATTTCGAAAAAACTGACAGGTTTGGGATGAAATTCCGTCTGCACTGTCCTCAAGAGTCCAAGCCCCTGAGTTCGTCAGCCGGCCGTGCCGCTGACCAGCCCCGTGACCTTGGCACGGCGCTCACCGGTCCGTGCCTCAGTTTCCTCAGCTGTGAAGTGGGGCAAGAAGCCCTCCCCCGCAGGGAGACCGGGGGTCCCAGCAGAAGCTCCCCTGCTGCTCCGGGGCCGCAGAGGCGCAGGGCGAGTGCAGGCCCCTCTTCCTTGCCCCCGGGCTCTGGGGTGGCTGGGGTAGATGCAAGCCCAGCCCGGGGACTGCCCAGTTCCGCCACCTGCAGAACAAGGGCAAGAAAGGGGGTGGCCTTTCAAGCGGTCCCTGCGACCGAGGGTGCCGGCGTCCGAAGGAAGGCTCGACCCGAGGCGGTCGCGCGCGGTCGCCCGCGGGCTGGGCGCGGGGAGCCGCGGCGGGAGGGCGGCTTAACCCGGGGAGGGGCGGAGAGAGCCGGGGGCCGGGAGGAGGCTGGCAGTGCGGACCCCGGCCCTGCCGCGCGGCGGCAACCAGGTGGGAAGGGCCAGGAGAAGGAGCGACGCCAACGCACGCCGCGCCGCGCGCCCCGGGTGGGTCGGGCTGAGGCGCTCACTCACCTGAGGCGCGGGCGCCGGCGGTCGGGGCAGCAGCTACACAGCAGCAGCAGCGGTGGCGGCGAGGGGTGGGGGCGGCGCGCGGCCGCGCAGGCGCGCTGGGGAGGCCGGGGCTGCGCATGCGCGCTGCGCCCGCCCACCCCGGGAACTACCGAGAAGATGGCGGCCGAGCCGGTCGGGGCTGGCAGCGCCATCTTGGATGTAGTCTTTCCTGCTGAGACTCCTGGGAAAATCCGACCCGAGGGGCCCAGTAGAGGCGTAGAGGGCGGCGTCTGCACAGCCCCCTCCCCTTCCTGAGTCAGACCCTGATGAAATCCCTCGGAACCTCGATTGCAGGGCTGAGCGTCTTCCTTGTACCCAAGGTCACCTGACCCTTCTTAGCACTTGGAAGGGGCATTGTAAATTTTTGATGAATGAACACAGTTCAGGGCTCCTAATTCCTAGACCTCTTTTATATCTCCTCAGTAACTACCAGCCACACATTTGCTTTTGAATGCAACATGAGAAATGGATCTTTTTTGTTTTCCAGAATGACTGCACACATTAAATGTAATGACCCAAGTATTTAAACACTAAAATGTACAGGATATAATCTCTTTCTCTAGAGTTTTGACTACAGATCTGAACTAAATTAGGGCAAATGGAAAAAATACAACCAAACATTTCAGAGGGCAATGATTGTCATGCACAATTCCCGAACCAAATTTGGATAGAGGGAAAACTGATATTTAGCACAGCTCTTTATTATACAACTTTTTATTCATCACTATTTACTGAGTATCGGATTGTTTCTAGTTCACCTTCCATTATTATATGTTCATGGTTAGATTATTAAACCTCTCCATGCCTTAGTTCATTATGACAAAAAATTAGAAAGTTCCTCATAAGATTGTGGTAAGGACTAAATGATGCTTAGTGCTCAATTAGTATTATCTGTCTGTGTTCTAACGAGCTGTTGAAGATAGAAAATACGCTTCCTGAGTTTGAACAAACGCTTGTAACAAAAAATGCGATAAAATGAGTAAACTAGGGGAGGTATAGTTACCTTTGCAGAGAGGGGATTTATCCTCATTTTATTGAAGAGGAAATTGAGGATAAGAGATGAGGATTCACTCCAAACTACGTTCTTGCCATTATACTACTCTGCTTCTGAAACAGCAGACAATTAGCACCATTCCTTTCTCTTTATAAATTTTCATTTATTTGGGCTGTAGCGGTAGCTTAACAGTTGGAATGCTGCTTGCCTGGCAAGTGTGAGGACCCAGGATTGAACCCCAGCACCACATATACAACTAAGTGTCAGAGCAATGAAAAACAGATGAAAAACCTAAATAAAATTGATTCTCTCTCTCTCTCTGAAAAAAAAAAAAAAAGATTTCAACTCAGTATTAAAAACATATAGAGGGTGGCTGGAGCGGTGGCTCAGCGGTTTCGGCGCTTGCCTGGCAAGCACAAGGACCCAGGTTCAAACCCCAGCACCACCGTATGCAACTGAGTGTTGGAGCAACTAAGTCCATGTGAAAAACTCAATAAAGTTTTATTAAAAAAAAAAAAAACATATAGAGGGGGGCTGCAGAGGTGGCTCAGCGGTTACAGCACTTGTCCGGCATGCGTAAGTACACAGTTCAAACCACAGCACCCACGTACACAACTAAGTGTCAGAACAATAAAAGCCATGAGAAAAACTCAATAAAAATTGATTCTCTCTTTCTGTCCTCACTTAAAAACAAAAAACAAACAAAAACAACAACACATGTGAGGGGGAGGGACAAGGCTGGGTAGTTAGGGGGCTCTAATGGGTAAATCTAATTTTCAGAATATAAATAAATGTATTATATTGTTTCGTTGGAAGCATGTTTGATTGTTCAACAAATAAATTTCTTAAAAAAATAAAATACTATTAGACCCTCTAAAAAAAACTAACATACGCAGGACACAGAAAATGAGTAGTATTTTCTTCAAATTGAACATTTTATGAAGAGTTGTAAGTATGTAAATAATGCTTAATGCTCTTCTACCCAAAATCACCTTCACAGCCACACCCTGAAACCCTTTATGACCAGAACCCAACTTGACCCCTAAAATGTTTCATTAAACTTGGTCTTAAAAGAGTATGAAGATTTCTGACCATGGAGGATATTTAAAAGAATGGGCTTGGAGGCCATTTCAAAAAGTAAGTTTCAAGCATTTTATACATTCCTGGGGAAAAAATACCTGTACAATGTTCTTTTCAATGCATAAATTCTCTTATTCAGAAAAAAAGACAAAGTGCTTAGCAGCTGGACAGCCAATTATCCTCAATAGCAACAAGACCGAACTCTCCAGCTCAGACTTCTATGCAGCTGCCACGTGCTGGGGCACTCTTTTCAGTCCTCTCCTCTGAGTGCCTTTTGGCAAAAAAGCTGGGCCAAGTCACTGACAAGATCCAGAGCAATGTGGGGTAGGTGGCTTCCGTAGGTGAAGTTTAAGCAGTTTTCGAGCAGGTGAAGGATCTACTTGTTGCATGCTTCTCTTCTCTGCAGAGGAAAGGAACCAAAAAATAAATTTCAATTGAATTCACATAAAACTTATTGAAGAGCTGAGGATGTAGCTCAGCAGCAGAGCACTGGCCTCGCATGCATGAAGCCCTGAGTTTGACCCCCGAGATTGCAAATAAACAAACAAACACATGTGACTACTGTGCCACACAACGAATGCCATTACAATCACAAGGACCTCTCAAGGAGATGTCGGTCTGGTAGGAAAGCTAGGCACTACTATAACTACAAAGCACCATGGCGAAAAGGACAGTGAAGCTATGAAGGGTTGGAGGAGGCCAGCTACAGAGGAGTGACAGCAGTTACTGTGCAGATTTTTTTGTTTGTTTTTTGGTCTTTTCTCTTTTGGAACTGGGGATGGAACCCAGGGCATTGCAAAGGCAATGCAAGCCCTTTGTACTGAGCTACATCCCAGCCCTACTCTGTAGATTTTTTAAAAATGGAAGAGGTTAAAGTCCTAGATTTGCCAAAAGGACAATGTAGTTCATGGGGATTTAATTCTCAATCTACTGTGTGTCTGTGGAATTCACATCTAGAAATTTTCCACCAACAGCCAGGCATAGTGGTGCACACTTATAATCCCGCAATTTGAAGGGTGAGGCAGAAAGATTCCAAGTTGAAAGCTAGCTTCAGCAATGTAATGAGACCCTGTCTCAAAATAAAAATAAAAAGTTGGGCACGGTGGCACATTCCTATAATCCTAGTGACTTAGGAGGCTAAAGCAGGACTGCAAGTTTAAGGCCACCTCAGCCAATCAGCAAGATTCTTTCAAATAAATAAATTAAATAAATAAATAAATAAATGGACTGGGAATGTATCTCAGTAGTAAAGTACCCTTGGGTTCAACCCACAGTACCACCAAAAAAAAAGAAAAAAATTTCCCATCAACATACAGTTATGGTAGGAAGGAAAACAAATCTCCTGATATAGGTCTTACTCTCAGGACCACAGCTCTGAACGGTGGTTTGCATCCCAAAGGCCATCAGATATAAAATAGCCTAAGCTCTGGTCCCCTGGAGACACTTACCAAGCTGTACTGACACCTTCTGGAGGCACTGGGTACTTTCATCCATAAAAGCTTGCAGCTGTTTTACTGATCCTTGCAGCTCATCCATCTGCAGATAACAGACAGACATGAGCTGTAGGGCTCCATGGCTTCTCTGATGTTCCTTAAACATCCCTGGCAGGCTCCTGCTTTGGGCCTACTAGTCTTTCTGCCTGGAATGCTTATGCTAGACATTCTCTGTTGGCTCCTCCTGAGCCGCTCTCTATTTTTCTCCAGCTGGCTCTACGCTCTTGGACAAGTTGACCCCTAAGAACCTCTACCAGCAGGGTGTGGTTGCAAGGGAGCCCTAGGGAGGAGGAGCTCAATGACGCAAGGGTATTACCCGGGCTTGATCCTAGAAAGGTCACCTTCAGTTAGTTGCCTCTAAGTCCCGAGTTAATTCACTAACCCCTATGGTTCTCCAGTATCCATACTTTTATCCACTGTTGCCTTGAAAATAAAGATTTGGAAATTCCTTGAACCACCTTATTTCAAATGCCCATCTGCTTTCTGTTGATAACAGGATCAACATAATACTATTCCCCCAAATGTTCTCATGGCTCACTTTCTCATTCCTTCAAGTTTTTATTAAACTGGTACCTTGGAGAGGCCTTCAATAACTGGGTTTTTTTGTTGTTGTTTGTTTGTTTTTTTGTTACAGAGAGAGAGGGAGAGAGTGAAAGAAAGACAGAGACAGAATCAATTTTATTTTTTCACCTGGCCTTTGTTTCTTGGACACTTAGGTGTATGTGTGGTGCTGAGGTCTGAATCTGGGTCCTTGCACATGCCAGGCAAGCGCTCCAACCACTAAGCCACAGCTCCAGCACCAGTAACCAGTAACTGCTTTCTGTTTAAAAAAAAAAAAGTACCCCGCTTCCAGGTACCCCTCTCCCTTGCAGAGACTCTACTCTCCTTCCTTAAATAAATCCTATTCCTTTTACTCTTCCCTTCAAAACAAAACAAAACAAAACAAAACAAAACAAAACAAAAACAAAACCAGAAGACCTGGGGCTGGAGCAGTGGCTCAGTGGTTGAAGCACACGTCTGGCATGCACAAGGTTCAAACCCCAGCACCACATACACAACTAAATGTCGGAGAAGGGCTGAAGTGGTGGCTCAGTGGTTACAGCACTTGCCTGGCATGCGCAAGTACACAAGTTCGAATCCCAGCACCACATATACAACGAACTCTTGGAGCAATGAAAGCCACATGAAAAACTAAATAAAATTTTCTCCCTCTTTCTCTCTCTCTGTCCCTCTCTCTTTAAAAAATAAAAAAATGTCAGAGAAACAAAGGCTAGATGATAAAATAAAATTCTCTCTTTAAACAAAAAACCTGACGACCTTCCTGTATTCTAGCCCTCTTACCCTTCTTTACATATATTTCCATTCTATTATTATTTTTTTATTATCTATATTTTCTCCAGATAGAGGTGAATATCCTTATTACACATATTCTCTATTTATTTCCAAGGATGATGCTAGAGTTTGGATTCTGAATGCCCCCCAAAGGCTCATAAAAGGCTTGGTCACCAACTTGTGCTACTGTGAGGTAGTATAGCCTTTAGGAGGTGGAGCCTAGTTGAAAGAAGTTCTATCAATGGGTTGTGCCCCTAAAGGAATATTGGGACCCAGGCCCCTTCCTCTTTTGACTTCCTGGCCACCACAAAGTAAGCAGCCTTCTCTGTCATGTGTTCCATCATGATGTACTGTGCTACTACAGGCCCAAATCAACAGGGCCAAGTGACCTTGGTCTGAAACCTCTAAAGCTGTGAGTCAAACTAAACCTTTTCCTCCTTACTATTTCAGGAATTCTGTCATAGTAATGGAAAGCTGACTAAGAGGGATAACAAAGCAGCGTAGCTGGATAGCTCAACCAAAAAAACTTGAGCCAACTTACCACCAACTCCATACAATCAAAGACTTTGTTCTGATTCTGTAATATTTTCTGGTAGTCAGGTTTTGTGTTAATAACTTCACTCTGGGAAGATCCAAGATATGTTGTAGGTTCCATTTTGACTTCAGTAATTTTGGTTTCAGCTGATTCTCTAAAATAAAAAAAGAATTTTCAAGGAATTTTATAATCATTTTTTATTTAAGATATGAAAGATTACTTCTGGGGCTGGAGCAGTGGCTCACAGGTTGGAGCTCACAGGTGGCTCACAGGTTGGAGTGTATGGCATGTGGGAGGACCCAGGTTCACATCCCAGTACCACATACACACCTAAGTATCAGAGAAACAAAGGCCAGATGAAAAAAGTAAATAAAGTTGATTCTCTATTCTCTCTCTCTCTCTCTTACTCCCTCTCTTAAAAAAAAGAAAAATTACTTCTGAGAAACACCTCCAATGATGGACGTGGTGGCATACACCTGTAATCCAAACGGCATGGGAGGCTGAGGCAGGCATATCACAAGTTTAAAGCCACCCTTAGTTACCTGGTGAGGCCCTAAGCAACTTAGAAAGACCCTGTCTCAAATATAAAAAAGGGCTAGGGATGTGTACTACTGCATTATATCCCCAGTCCTTTTCATTTTCTTATGTTGAGACAGGGTCTCACTAAGTTTCCCAGGCTGGCCTTGAATTGTGATTCTCCTGCCTTGTCCTCCCAAGTTGCTGGGATTATATGTGTGCACTACCATGCCCAGATCTCTTTTTCCTTTTGCAGTAGTGGGATCAAACCTAGGGCCTTGCGCATGCTAGGCAAATACTCCACAATGAGCTAAACCCCCAGCTCCTGATACAGGCTCTCTTAACAAGAGATTCTGAAACAACTGTCCTATATTAATGTTTTTATATCATTGAATTCCAGGAAATGCTAGAAGTTTCACGTTGGTTAATTCCGCCTAACAGTAAGGTCCATGTACAAAAAGTGGTATAACCAGAGGCTGGAGTGGTGGCCCTGGCACGCACGAGGAACTGGATTTGAACTCCAGCACCACATATAAAACTAAGCGTCAGAAAAACAAAAACCAAGTGAAAAAATAAATAAAATCGATTCTTTCTTTTAAAAAAAAGTGCTGGGGCTGGAGCAGTGGCTCAGTGGTTACGGCGCTTGCCTGGCTTGCCAAGTACAGGGGTTCAAACCCCACACCCATGTACACAATTAAGTGTCAGAGCAAAAAAAGCCATGTGAAAAACTCAATAAAAATTGATTCTGTCTCTCTCTCACAGTCCTTCTTTCTTTAAAAAAAAAAAAAAGAAAAAGTGCTATAATTGCAGTGAAGTAAAGCCAAAGTTTGCTAAAATCAAAGTTTCCTTAAGTCAATGTCTATAAATATTTACCCCCCCAAAAATGCTGACCTATCTCAAATTATCTAAATAACTGAATAGAATGGAGAATTCATGGAAACCTTTTAAATAACATCACTGCAATTTACTGAGTGATTCATAGCTGCCAGATGTTACTAGTCACTTTCCATTTAATATCATTTAATATTTACAATGACCCAATGAGAGGTAATATCATCCCTGTTTTCAAATGAGGAACCCCAGACTCCAAAAGAAAGATCTGTATGAGGTCGCAAAACTAAGGAAGAGTAGTCAGGATCTGAACAGAAACAGACTGCTTCTAGAAGCATTTCTCTTAAACTGTAAACTCTGCCACAAAATTTTTTCTTTTGAAACTGCCATTTTACACATAACCTATCTATCTTTAGAAATGGAATAGGTGTGGGGTGAATAAAGTATCCGATTACCCCCACTTCCTGTATTGGGAAAGTTTTTCCAACCATGTTTCTCAAAGCCCTTCTCTGCTCAGAGTCTTGCAATTAGGGTTTTAACTACCATTTTACAGTTGGGTTTCTAAGACTACTGGAAAAAAAGCTTAAACCTACTGGCTAAGTTGCTCAACTAAACCAAAATTCAGCACTCTCCCACTTTCAAGATCCAGAAAAGATCCTCTCTTCTGTCTTTTCCCTCCTCTACCATGCCCCCTCCATGTCTTTGTGTCTCCATGAAGGCCCTGCAGGGGTCTCTCCCATACCTGTAGCTCAAAGTCTATTTGTTCACTCAGGTCTCTTGCCTACCATTCTTGGCCCAGACCCAGGTGGACAGGTGCAAAGCAGAGATGAGCCTGTTTCCCTGAGGAGGTGAAACTGTAGCCAAAGCCAAAGAACAGAGGCTATTCTGTTCTGTGACTGAAAATACTGATACCAACTTTTCCTTCCTTCTCCACCACTCTCTCATGGTCTGAGAGTACTAATATACATTTTTTTGGAGTCATGATGAGTTCACTGCACTATGAGAAAAGATTCATCAATCAATTTGTGCTAACAGAATTGAAATAATTGCAAATCAAATTCCAAAAGGTAAAAAGATGCTTTCTGTTTTCAGTTCACATATCTAACCTGGACATCTCTTCTGGTACCTCTTTCTGGTAGTGCAGCAAGAGCTGATCCCAAGTCTGACTTTCTAAAGAGAACCTACAGAATCAGAAAGAAAAAACATTCAGTTAATTTTGATCATCTCATTTGTAATCACTCAGGGCAACAATAAGAACCTTAGGCATACAATCTGGCTATAAAATATGAATAAAAAAGTGATTAAAGGATTAGAAAGCTTGACTGATTCAGAGGATATTAATTTAATCAAATAAAACACGAGTTCTTAGATTGAAATTAACATTCTTATATTCCCAAGACTCCTTCCTATGAAATTAGCCATCAACAGAGCCCATAAACTTCTTAATATACAGCCTTTTAATTTCCAGTGTTGATGTACTAGTACTGAACTAATACTAGTACTGAACAACATGTTTAATACTCATTTTCCCCAGGTTTATTGTCTGCAGGAGAATGAATTTGGACTTCTCCAAAAAAGGTTCACTGATTTTCACTTACTTTGTTATATATTCCTTCATCTCAGCCACTGATGTTTCCAGAGATAAATCTGATGCTTCTCTGGAATATAGACAGAATTATCAGATTAACATGAATCTTTCAAGAAACACTTGCTTTTAATGATGTCTTGGAGCTGGAGCAGCGGCTTAGCGGTTAAGGTGCTTGCTTGGCATGCTTGAGGACCTGGGTTTGAACCTCAGGACCATATACACAATGAAAAGATGGAGCAATGAAGACCAAACTATAATCAAATTGATTCTCTCTCCCACACACTGTTCCTCTCTCTTTATTAAAAAAAAAAGAAAAAATGATGTCTTACATAATTTTTTTGCAGTGCTGGGGACTGAACACAGGGCCGTGCACTTGCTAGGCAAACACTCTACCCTGAGCTAAACCCATAGCCCATACACAATTTTAATGGCAATAAAACACATTCCTAATTTTTTATCTTTTACCAAATGCTTATTTTTGGACTCTGTCTCACATTTGGTTTGTGTGTGTGTGGTGCTGGGGACTGAACCCAGGGACACTCTACAAATAAACTACATTTCTAGCCTTATTATTTATTTACCTTTTTTTTTTTTTTGGTACCAGGAATTGAACCCAGGAGTGCTTAACCACTGAGCCATATTTTCAGCCCTTTATTTTTTGAGAGTCTTGGCTAAGTTATTTAGGGTCTCACTAAGTTGCCGAGGCTGGCTTTAAACTTGCAATTCTCTTGCCTCAGCCTCCTGAGTTGCTGGGCATGTGCCACCACACCAAACTAGTCCCTTTTATTTTCTGAGACAAGTTCTCACCAAGTTGCCAAGGCTGGCTTCAAACTTGTGATCTTCTTGCCTCAGCCTCCCGAGTTGATGGGATTACAGCTATATGCTACCATGCTTGGATCTGTCTCATTTTTACTACGTATTAGCTTCCTAGTGGTCTTTTCATGTTCCATTTCTCTCATCAATTCCAATTCACACCATGGCCAGATTAACTTTTTTCTTTCTTTTTTTTTTGTTTTAAAGAGAGAGGGACAGTGAGAAAGGGAGAGACAAAGAAATCAATTTTATTTAGTTTTTCATGTGGCTTTCGTTGCTCCAAGACTCCAAGACTTCAGCTCCAGCCCCAGATTAACTTTTAAAAATAGTCCTTCAGCAGGGCTGAGGATTTAGCTCAGTGGCAGAGCGCTTGCCTAGCATGTGCAAGGCCCAAGTTCAGTCCTCAGCCCTGAAAACGAAAAAAAAAAAAGTCCTTCAGGGATTGGAATGTGGCTTAGCGGTTACACAGTGCTTGCCTGGCATTCTTGAGAACCCAGGTTCAAATCCCAGCACCACATACACAGCTAAACAAAAATCAGATGGAAAAAAATAAATAAAACTGATTCTTCTTTACTCTCTCCCTCTCTCTCTCTCCCTCTTTAAAAAAATAAAATAGTCCTTTAATTTTCTGCCTTACTTAAAAACTCTTTGATTAGCTGGGTATAGACTATAACAAGTGACATATACCTGTAATCCCAGCAATTTGGGAGCCTGAGGCAGGAGAATCCCAAATTCCAGGTCAGCTTAGGTTCAATCCTCAGCTCTTGGTACTCTGCCTGGCAAAGACTAATTAGTAGTGCCACCATTCCTGTTTTTCTACCAAGGCCTAGGAACCTGGCTGAAATGCAATAGCCTGTGTTTAAACACAAACATTAAAAGAAATGCTACTGGGGCTGGAGCAGTGGCTCAGCAGTTTCAGTGCTTGCCTGGCATGTGCAAGTACACGAGTTCAAACCTCAGCACCATGTACGTAACAACAATGTCTCAGAGCAACAAAAGCCATATTAAAAAAAAAAATTGATTCTTTCTCTCTCACTGTCCCTTGTCACTCTCTTAGAAAGAAAGAAAGAAAGAAAGAAAGAAAGAAAGAAAGAAAGAAAGAAAGAAAGAAAGAAAAAAGAAATGCTGTGTTGAGCTAAAATATTTCCTGATTAGAAATGTAAATCCTGAGGGGCTGGAGTGGTGGCTCGGCGGTTACAGCGCTTGCCTGGCATATACAAGTAGATAGGTTCAAACCCCAGCACTCACATAATACACAACTAAGTGTCAGAGCAACAAAAACCATGTGAAAAACTCAATAAAAATTTATTCTCTCTGACTCTGTCTCTGTCTCTCTCTCTCTGTCCTTCTCTCTCTTAAAAAAGAAAGAAAGAAAGAAAGAAAGAAAGAAAGAAAGAAAGAAAGAAAGAAAG
>PVKS010008530.1:0-67906 GCA_004027875.1 Aplodontia rufa | reverse complement strand
CAATATCCAGAATATTTACACATTTTATACACATTTTATATTATTTTGTTAAAATCGTGTAAGGTTGTTCAAAAAATAATAATAAATAAAAAAAAAGAACGGTAAAAAAAATATATTGCTGATTATCCTTCTAGTTGTCTGTGTTCAGATATCGTGCTACAGGTGCTCTTTTACAATTTGCTTTATTGTTACTACCTTTCATGTCAAATCATAATTATGTATCATTATCTTTGATGACTTTTTATATGCTAATATATGTAGCTATCTGAAATTTTTAGTACACATCCCCTGGTTTGGGAACCTCAGGCATTTTTTACTCAATAAGGAAGATACTCTTACATTCCACAGTTTAGATTTATTTACCACCTACTATACTATTTTGAATAAATTCATAGAGATGGAGTTTCTGGGTAAAGGGACATATAAATGTTCTAGTCTTCATTTTATTTTAGTTTATTTATTTATTTTTTAATGCTGGGGATCTAACCTGTACCTTTTGCATACTAAACAAATGCTCTATCACTGCTCCATAGCCCCAGGCCAGTCTGCTAGTTTTTAATGCATATTTTAGGATTGCTATTCAGAAAGTTAGAACCAGTTTACAATTGTATATGAAAGTACCCATTTTCTCAAATCTTTCCCCAAAATAAATATAATTGTTTTATTTGCCATTATTTTGTTACTTTTGATTACTTTTGAAGTTGAAATGATTGTATCTGCCTTCTGACTTGCTTTCTCTCAAATTGTCAATTAATATTGGTCATTTGCAAATTGCAACTCTTATGCATAAAGATCTTACATAATTAGCACATAATTATGCAAAAACATGTCTCTAATGTGTTTATGCTTTTATAAAAACATTCTTGTGTATATATGAATAATTTTTGTATTTTTTTCATAGATATTACATGTTCGAATAAGCTTTAATCTTAATTTTCCAATTATGTTTACGGGATATAGATTCAAGAAAGTGGTAGATTCAAGCAAATATGTCTAATTTGTTTCATTTTTAATTTATTTTAATAGAACTGTTCTTGCTCTAAAAGCTTGCTTTTTGAGTCATGAATTGTAGCTTGACTTGTTCTCCTTCTGGAATGTGGACTTCCTCTTTAAGCAACCTGTACTATCTTGAACATAATATAATACAGGTAATTTCAAGAAAAGTTATTGATTGATTTTCTACAAGTTCAGTAATAGCACAATTTGCATAAATAAATGTATATTAGACTACAGTTGAGCCTATAAGAATGACCCTGGGAACAAGCATTTATTACTTATAGTGCATTTTTATAGCACATTTTTATTAATAAATTTAGTTAATGTAAAATCAAGAATGCATCCAATGAAACAATGTGATATGTATATATTCTTAAAATTAGATTTACCCCCTAGATCCCACCCTATTCTCCCACCCTTGCCCCTCCCCTGCCTCTTCCTCCCTCCTTTCCGATACATCTCTAGAATGCACTAGGTTATGTGTTACTAGGCCTTTGCTGGGATGTGTTTTCAAGGAGCTCTGAGATGGCCCTCTGGAGGACTTGGCATTAGCTGAAACCTGAGAGGGAAGCGTAAGCTGCTTAGGAAGCTGAGCCTTCTAGGCCTGGACAGCAAGCACATGCACTGGGAATTCATTCTGTTAGGTCATCAAAGTAATTTGGCATGCTAAGAGATAGGAGAAGTGTGGGGCTACTGTCTGGAGAAGAGCCTAGAATAGTCCCTCGGTAACCGTTTGGGCCTAGTTCTGTAGACAGTAACATCCAGGAAGGACTTAAAGCAGGATAATGCTATGATGGTATAAAGAGCACTCTGGCAGCAGGTGGAGGATGGCTTGAGTGTGGTTGAGATCTGAGACGGACCAGTCACTATGCCACTGCAAGGTCCTACCAGTGGTAACAGTCCTGCATGAAATTGACTGGCTCAGGCAATTCTATGACTATTGAAAGTAATGAAGAAGGCTCCTGGTTTGGAAGTTGTTGCTGTGATTAAGCAGAAATGGGAACAAGGGCCCTAGATCTCTTCTTCCTGAAGTTCCATTAACTATTTAAAAAAAGCCAAGACACCCAAAGAAATAAAAAGAAATTAATTAAAATTTGAGAATAATAAAAATTATCCAGTGGTATGGTAAATGAGGTAACACTGCCTTGTCCATTGGAAATTTTGTTCCTCCTTCCTAATTGAAGTTTCTGAATCATTTGAGAGTGAGTTGGTCAGTGCCTTTCCAGGTCCTAAATCAGAGGTGTCTAGTTTCCCTATCTAGTTTTCCTGTTCCTTCACAGACTGCTGTTATTTTATTTTTTCCTCTTTCTTTTTGTGGGGCTGAGGACTGAACTCAGGGCATTGTGCATGCGAGGCAAGCACTTTGCCACTGCGCTAAATCCCTAGTCCCTGCTGTAACCTTTTAAAGTGATTTATGGAGTTTTAGAAGACTTAGTGCTTGATCAGGTAAAAGTCAGTGACACATGACTTCATATAGACTGGATGCCTGAAAGTAAGTCCTCCCAAGTGACTTCCATTATCTTATTGTTTTATGAATGTATATCTATATACATACATATATATAAACGTACATACATATATATTATACATTCCTTATTTTTGTTAAATACCTACCATTTCTTAATTATGTTGTTTTTCTCTCATAAAGATTCCTTATAAATAATTCACTGAGTCAAAATAAAACTGGCTCTTTGGGGGTCTGGACCCCTTTTTAATCTAAAACAACTTTTTATGACCCATTTCTAAATTAAAATTTTCTTTTTTTTCTTTTTTTTTTCAATTACTGTAGAAGATTTTCAGACTCTAAAACGTTAGTGCCTCAATGTTGAAGCATTAGGTAGGGAGACCAGCAGTCTTAGTTTGTCTGTGACTTAAAGGTTTTGTGTGTGAATTCTAGTGATGAAATCTGGGAAATAGTGAGAAGGCACACATGGTGGTGACACCCTATTCAGCAGCCTAGAAGTGTCAGCTCAGCCTTCCTAAATGAAAGCTTCAGTTTAGTAGAGGTTTGTTTTATTGAAAATGGAATAGATTTTTCAACGCTCATGTTTGTTTATTCTCTACCATTTCCTTACTCTACTTTTGTCATTACTGTGGCCTCAAAAGCACAGTAAAAGGATATTTAGACATGTGATATTTTTATATTTTTTTACTCTTGTCTTTTAAACATTTCAATTAATGTGATCCTGAGTATTTTAGGGTGGAGTGTCTACTGACACTCCTTCTTGTGTAGGAGGCTGATATGGGTAAATTACTGGAGGTAAGGTGGGTGGGGTGGGGTCCACTGTATGTCACAGTCTTGCCTAAGGCTAATAGGAGTAAAAGAAGTTAGGTAGTCTTATAGAGTAAGGGACAATGAGAGAGAGAGAGAGAGAGAGAAAGACAGAATCAATTTCTCATTTAGTTTTTCATGTGACTTTTGTTGCTCCAAAACTTAATTCAGTAAATGGTGCTGGGGTTTGAACCCGTGTACTTGGGCAAGCCAGGCAAGTGCTATAACCCCTGAGCCACCTCTCCAGCCCTCTAGTTAATCATTAAGTGCGAGCATTGACGAATTGTGAAGGGTGAGAAGCAGTTTTGGTTAAGATATTACATAATCCAGTGACCTCGAACTTCACAATTTAGACTTCAACTAATTTTCAGTTTTTCAAGGTGAGGTGTTGGGATGGCCTGCACCAGCATCTCATGGGATTGTAATAAAAGGCTGAATTCTGGGCCCTCACATAGATTTACAGTGTTAAAATGTCTGGGATTTGTGGCTCAGGAAATTTGGATTCTTAATAATCTCATAGATGATTCTTATTGAGAATATTTAATTCTGAGATTGCCTTCATCTTGCATGTGTGAAGGCTGCTAAAATGTATTGAATTAATTACTCAACTGCAGTACATCTTGACCTAACCTTCCACCATGGCACATGGCAAAACTGAAAGAGAACATAGCTCTTTAAACTTGTGAAGTCTTCAGAGACAAAGATTTATGTTGATTTAGACTGCGCTGATCAATGTAGCCAAATGCAAATTAATGTGGGTAGAAAACAGTGGAAACCAGGAGTATGAATTAAAATGCATTGCTATTCATCATCATAACCAAGAACAAGATGTGTTATCTATTGCAGAACATTATGTGAAGATGTACTATAAATGCCACACAAGGATGTTAGCGCCACTTGCTGAGGAGAGTCGTTGCACATTCATTAAAGCCAGGACATTATTTATTGTTTCATAGGAGGGAATATTATGCTTATGGTAAAGTTCAAAAGGACAATTTTCATAATTTTACCCTACTACAAGTACTGGCTATTAGTCATTAAAGCTAAAGCATTGAGGCCTTTTTCTTTCTTTCTTTCTTTCTTTTTTTGTAGAAAATTTTGTAGCTATAAGAGAGATTAAGTAGAAATAGGCTCTTGATAGACCATGCTAACAGTGGGTACAATTCCATATCCAGGAGGTGTGAGTTTAGTTTGACAAATACAGATTCTAAGCCCAATAGCCTCATTTTGATTAGTTTTTACTTTGTGATTCCTATGCCCGAGGCTCTATCTGCAAACGAGCTAAGATCATCGACCTCTTCAGCTCTCAGCAGTGACCTCAGCAGTGAAATTCAAGTGGGAAATCATTGCTGCTGTCTTGTTGTTGCTGCTGAAAATAAACATTGACTGAGGTGAAGTCACATGAAATTATTTTATAAGCTGTGGCATCTCAATATTTATTAATGATAGTGGCAGACTGGCATCACAACATGGAAAGGTCCCTTCATGTGACTGGATAGGGAGGAAAGCAGGTACAAAAATTTGTTCTCTGTTGTCCAAAAGATGACTTATCTTTGGAACATAATTTTAATTGTGTTGATTTTACATTAGTTTTATTTGCTTAACCTCTTAGGCCCCGATATATATTCCAAAGCCTGGAGTTGCTGGAGTTCTGATCCATTCCTGCTGCCTACCTCAGAGAAGAGCTATGTCTAGACCATTTCAGGGATTATTAGATCTTAAAGGCTTTTGGAAAAAGAGCATCTTAGTCTCCCTTAAATTACTGTCAAGAAATTTTTCCATGTCTCTAAATTAATTTTAATATCATTTAAGCCCATTATTTAGTTTAGTTTTGTTTTTATTTTAGATTTCTTGTCATTTAAGCAAGAAAATGTTCTGTTGGTTTCAGAGCCCTCATTAGTCACATGTACGGTCAACTCTTTGTCACACCTTTTGGTACAGGTAAAATCTAGTTCCTTGGAAACAGTGCTTTCTCCCCAGCACACCCACGTATGCTAGGATGAGTGTGGGACCATCGCACTCTGGGGACAGAACATGCTTTGGCCCTCATGCAGTGAACACACATGACGGCTTGTGGAGAGGCTTTCAGCAATTTTTCTTTTTTTTTTTAGGAATTTTTTTTCTAAGAGTTTGCTTTCTGACTCATGCTCCTGATTCAGCAGTTCCCCAGAAATGGCTCCAATCCTTCTGTATTTGGCAGCACTACTTAGAGAATGTAGAAGGAATATGATGTAGCCTCTTTGTGTATGTGTCTATATTTATTCAGATTAGCATTATCAGCTCCCAAAATATCTTAACATATGTAATCTGAGTTTTTTCTACTTTTGCTTTGCTATACATTTTTTTCCCTAGTGGCCCTTTTAAAATTATAATTTGTTACCTTCCATTTTAATTTTTCTATATTACATGAGAAGGCTTGTTTAACATATAGGGCTTAGGCTACTCATTTAATTCAGGTTTTAATGTTTCGTAGCGTGTGATTTTAGAATAGTAATGCTGCAGAGTAATCTCTTATGAAAAATTCAGGCATCGTAAGTTTTTTTAATTTATTTTTTTGTTCAGAAATGTATTTGTTGAACAATCAAACAAGCTTGTAATGAAATAATATCATATATAAATTCTGAAAATTAGATTTACCCCCAAGATCACCCCCCCATTACCCACCCTTATCCCTCCCGCCTCCTTCCCAGTATGACTCTACAAATGCCTTAGCTTGTAGGACATTACACCTTATCCGGATTTAAAGTTTTTAAAGCCAATTTGCTGAAGGTAAGGACAAACTCGTATTTCAAACATTTTATATTTTATGCTGTACAGTGTACTACTGATATTATGATCTCAATTGAGTTACTGAACATTAAGGTCAATCTAATAAGCTGAACAGATGTTTAAAATGCATCTAAAACATTACTCAGGGAAGAGATGTGAGCTTTACAAAGGCCCTTCCACATCCATCCCATGTTCTGCTGGACCAGTGGTACAAAAGCCCATGGAAACATTGTACCTTGTTTGAATGCATTATTTCATTATATCTGCCCAATATTATATTTTCCCTAGCTTGGGGATAAACTAAGTGAACTCTAAGATTCTGGTTTCACCTTTGAGGTAGTGTCTCTTAACTTTGCTTACAGTGGAAGTCAGTAGAACCAGAAAAAGTTGAGAGGAAGAAATAAAATTCGAATTTATGATTTCTGAATATTTGCCATCACCTGATTGGGCGGTAGAACTGGAGTGATAGAATTAGAAAGGTACAATGTATCTTAGTGATAATCTAGTTAAAACTTTCCCTTTTACAGAAATGGAAACTCTGACTTAATGGAATAAAACAATTTGCCTGTTTTGTCAGAGCCCATTGGTAGAATAATCTGGACAATGTTTTTGTGCTGTGAATCTTACTCCACCATCTATTTCATTAGCAATAATGCTTCACCTATTTAAACGCATTTCTTGCTTCCCTACTTTAAAATAGTTTATAATGATATGTAAATTTTATTTCCTTAAGACATGTCAAATGATCTTATAGATTTCTTAGGTCTTAGTTTTAGATCAGATCAGTTACTTACATAGCTGAGTTGAAAGGAAGCAAGTCATAGATTTATGCCTTAAAATAGAGTTGTTTGTGAATAAATTGCAAAGTCCTTTTTTAAGGGAATACACTAAAATTTGCATATACTGGGGCATCCATTTTTTTAGTAACCATGTATCCTCTAGGTATCAAGATTTTTTTTTTTTTTACCAGGCATTGAAGTTCAGAATGGGGAATAATCAATTTCAAGGGTCCAGCCTGCCGAACTCCTAAACCAGTTAGAGAGGATAATGTGAGGGCAGCAAAGAATAGTTTAATCAGGGGGAAAGTGGAAAGTGCCCGGCTACTGGGGAAGCATGAGGCAAAAAACTAGACTTGGGAAAGACAGTAGGAAGTTGCCAGGCAGAGAAAGGTGTAAGGAGTGCTATGAAGAGTAACAAAAGCAGGTGACCTCAGTGTAAGGAAAAGAGAAAACTTTTCTGATCAAGTTAGTGAATGCCTTCGAATGGTTCAAGGCAGAGCATGTCTGTGTGTGAGCTAACGGAAAGCAGAGTTTAGGAGATGGTAGTAGAAGAGCAGAGGCTGGAAGACATGGCAAATTCAAGTCTTGCGTGTGTTTGCACTTAACTGTAGCCAGTAAGCGGGGCACAGTTAGCTTTTAAGCTGAAGAATGACATTATCTCAACTGCATTTTAGAAAGAAATCATAGTGTCTGACTTTGGAGAAAAAAATCAGCTGGGGCAGAACCAGCTGAGTAAACTGGTTGGAGTATAATGGTGGTCATTCAGATGAGGAGTGGAATGGAGATAGTGAAGGTAGAAGCAGTTGTATTTTGGGGCAAGGATATTGGGGAAGATCTGTTGGCAGATTGAAATATGGAACAATTCATGTTGCCCCAGAAGTTGGACATCTGAAGATGGAGAAATTGTTTAAGTTGGTGAAGCAGTCATGACTTGGGGGTTTGAAAAGGCAAGGAACACAAAGCAGAAGGGATTCTAAACTCAGGCCTGGAGAGAGGTCTGAATGATAAGGCTGGAAAGGAACTGCCGGTAGCTCAGAGTGCCAGGAATTCAACCTCATAGTCAAAAAGAAGCTATCTCAGGTATAAGGTCTCTGAATAATTATGAGTGAAATTAATAACAATCATATTTTTAACATTTTCATTCTCATTTCACTGTGTTCTATGTTGATTTTGTCCCTTCTGAGAAAGGATAAATGAAGTTGTTTGATTTAATTGAACTTCTTAAAAAAATGTTTTGCATTAATGTACAAGGTACATTTTAAAATCAAATGAGATATGCTCTGTGCTTCAGTAAAATAAATGGTATTAAATTACTGTCTTTTAACAAAAATTGTTGTAAAACTTTATTATTTTTAAGAGTTTAAACACATAGAATGAGTTTGTCTTAAAGCATGATATTAAAATATTCACCATAGAGAGGAAAATAAAAGTTTCAAATCATAATTTGATTTAAGAAATCTTTTTCAGAGGAAATCTATGAAGTACTAGAATTTATTCAAGTATGCATTTATACTCTACAGTTTAAATAGGGTTATAGAGAATAGTTTTGAATCATGCCCCATTTGTCTTACAGAATT
The DNA here is from genome assembly GCA_004027875.1 of Aplodontia rufa. Classification (NCBI taxonomy): domain Eukaryota; kingdom Metazoa; phylum Chordata; class Mammalia; order Rodentia; family Aplodontiidae; genus Aplodontia; species Aplodontia rufa. Next base: position 59,513 of record PVKS010008530.1, on the reverse strand, counting down.
CTTTAAGGAAAATTATGGCTCTGTGAAGAAAATAAGATCTCAAAAATTTAGAATGTGTTACATTTAAAAAGTAGATAAATATTATTTATGATGACAAAATGACAAATTTTATAGGTATACAGATTAGTATTAAAATGATAGTGACCAATTAATAAGATGCCAGGATTATCTAACATGTCCGTGTGCATGTATGTGTGTGGATGTATGAGTGTGTGTATGTGAGTAGCGTGTATGAGTGAGTGTGTGTGAGTAGTGTGTGATTGTGTGTGAGTGTGTTTGAGTGTACTTGAGTGTGTGCCTCTGGCTTTCAGATGTACAACAGTTAAGGTTATCCAAACACCATTATCATCCTCGCCATTATTATCATTGCATGTGCTGTTACAAGAAAATCTTAGTTCAAGAGGCCCTGATGATGGATAAATTCTGCCCTAATTTTGAGAAAATACATTTCCAATTGATTTAAGAAAGAAGTGGTATAGATAATTTGATTCTTCTTTTGGGTGAGGACTTTCTTTTGATATGTCACCAGCGTCCATGTAGGTTGTTCTATGTTTCCCGCTCATGCAGTGGTTTTCACTATGCCAGCAAAAGTGAGAGCAGAGTGTAACCTGGTGGAGAACGCTTTCTCTGATACATTTAATGTCCTGGAATGGTGCCAGCAATCCTGTGTCGTAGGAATGGTTGGTTGCCTTTCAGCATCAGCTTTGCCATGCCCCAATGTACTGTGATTTCAATGTGGAAACTAAAATATGATGTAATTGGCAGAAGTAAACTCTATATTACTGCTCCATTAGACTTGTGACATTTTGCTTTAATTATTTATAAGTATAAAGTTATGTTTTATTGTTAATACACATGTATATCTTTGATACAAACCTGAGACAGGAAGAAATGTTTTAACTGCAGTTTTTAGTGACTCATCTAGGCTTTTAATGGGACACTTGGGAGATTCTTCTGCTGCTTAGTGATATATATTTCAAAAATAATTTTCTCTGAGATTGAAAAATCTCCTTCAAGAAATGTAACATCGTTGACATATCAGACACAGTCTTTTGGATTTTTTTGAGGGTAAAATCTTTCAAATTTGTTTTGATCACATTTATAGGTTGTCATTCTCTAGTGAGACAATAAATGTTTTTTTTCTGGTTTTAGGTTTTTTTTTTTTTTTTTTTTTTTTTTTTTTTTTTTTTTTTTTTTTTTTTTTTTTTTTTTTTTTTTTTTTTTGGCTTGTTTGTATTTACCCCTCTAAAATTTGTCTTTGGGAGACTTGTCCCCTACTATGCTGCACATTTTTGTATCTTGCATTCTCTAGCAACTACTCGGATGTTTGGAAAGAATCTTTTCTTTATAAGTTGTCTTTTTTTGGGAAAATAATAGTAATAACTCTCCACCTGTAATTCTCAGAGAAACTGTAAAAATTCAAACAGGTGAAGTAGAGAACATGAGTCACAGAATTAAAGTCCTGTGTAGGAAAATGTTTTCAAGCTCAGTGAATTGCGTCTCCCATTTTTCACATTTTGTTACCCCGGCTGCCACCTGTTTAAAAACATGAAGTTTCACAGTTCCACTTCCATTGTTGTTCCTTAGAAAGGTTTGATTATTTTCCCATGAAAAACTTCATTTTTTAAAGTTTGTTTATTTATTTTTAAGAAAGAGTGATGGAGCGTGAGAGATAAAGAGAACCAATTTGACTTCTGATTTCTGTTTTTCAAACTCTTAGTGTGTTCGTGGTGCTGGGTTTTGAACCTGGCTCCTCTTGCATGCTAGGCAACTGATCCACCCCTGAGCCACTGCTTCAGCCCTTATTTTTCTAGTTCTTGACAGTACTTTTAGCTCCCCATTTTTATCGACTTATGTGGCGCCAATCTACACCTGCTCATAACCTGAAAATTATTTTAATTTATGGACAGGATAAAATTTACTCAGAAACTGTACTTTTTGGTGTTTATAGAACAGTGCAAATAATTATACATGGTTTATGACGTTAAAAGTTTCCTCAGATTTTAAACTTCTAGACTCCACAGGTTAGACATGGTGTTAACTTTTTTAAAAGTTCAATTTTGTCTAACTGGTCATGTCAAAACAAATAATAGTCTCAAGTAAAATTTCCCATCTATAATATACATATAATATTGCATGCGCAGGTTTCGCTAAGGCAAAGAGAAGTCAATATTTTATAAAATCATTAAGAACCATAATAATAATTTGAAAAACCCATAATTATGACAAACTGAAAATAACTCAAATTTCTTTTTTTTATATTATTCTTATCTTACTCTTACTTTATATCATTATTTCTTAATTATTTTTTAAACATTTCTTTTTCTGGATATAACAATATTTTAATAATTTTTAAGGGTCATAGTGTATAGATGTTTTACTAGGTAAGTCCTTGATAATTTGTTGTTACTTTTTTTTTAATCACAGTGTAAACATAGCCAGTAAATCAGTGGTATACTTGGCATTACTTTTTATTTATAATAATAGCCTTGTCATGAATTTTTGCAATGTTTTGCACTAATGCTCTGATGCTGGGTAGCCATATAAATATCTGATTTACTTTAAATCTATGTCAGTTTGGGACAGGACTATATAAAAGATCATATATTCTCAAAGCTTTTATGTTGTTAGACTAAACCATATCAATATCCTACAGTTTTGATACCACTTTGGTGGAATTTATGTGGTTGGTTCCTGGAAACACTGGAATAAATCGATTACCCTTAGTAAAAAGATTTAATATTCAGAGAGTTGTTTGAATTTCCTGAAGGAGAGTGTGGTGCATGATATTTCAACTTAGCTTAAAGTATGTCAGACGTTAGTAGAAGTTCTGCAGTTATTTTGGATAGAATCACACATTCAGTGATTAAGGATGTAGGCTGTGGAATCAGAGTCAGATTGCTTAGTTTTAGTCTCAGCCATTTATTATTTGCCTGATTTTGAGCAACTAGATTACCACCCCAGTGTCTCAGTATCTTCATATGACAAATGGAAGTATAAATTATACCTATGTTCATTTTCCTTTGGAGATTAGGGAAATATTAAATTAATAGTATTAGAATGAGATTTTATAGTTAGTGTGCTTAAGCACATTATCTACAAATTAAGGAGCAACCAGTAATTATTAATAATTGGTGGTTGTTATTAAAATAATCAATCTTATAGAATTCTTATTTTAAATCATTTTTAAGGACTAACAATATTTGTAATATCTCTAATTTTCTCAGGCTAAGTAACTTTTAATAAACAGTGGAAATTTTGTAAAATTACAAAAATATCTTATTAATGAGACCAAAAATGAAGGTTTCTTTAGGTTCAGCATGCAGTTTTAGTATGACTAGAATAAATTTAAAATTGGATTGACTTATCCAAGTTGTGAGAATTCCATCCAAAATGGATACTTTTTATGATTAGCTTTGCCAACCAGATAATTACAGAAGAATTTCACCTATCCTTTAATGTAAAATGCGATGCTTAAGGTCATAAAGTGATAAGAGTAAGTCTCCTTTTTTAACGGATGAATTCATGTCATTTCGTTAAGTTCCTTTTGAACCATGCAATGAACTTTAATATAATGGTCAGTCTCCAAAATAAACCTTTTAGATCTCATGTTATCAACAACAGTATGTTTAGCTCCTAGTTGACTCAGACCTCTTTTTATTTTTGTTGCAAACATTTTTTGAGGGTGTTTTTCAATAGCTTAATCATTATGTAAAACATTGCCAGTAAAGCAGTAATATTGGCTTATATTGTCCGTTAAAAAATTTAATTACCGTGACTTCTTTTTCATCAATGAGAAGCAAAGACTAGAAATAAGAGCCTGTATATAAAGCAATGTCAACTCTATAATTCAGTTTTTAAAAATAGGACAATAATTTTAATTTAGAACAACCTTTCATCACAAAGCTTAATTGATACTTGCAATATTATCTTCTAAATAATATTGTGTGAATTAGGAAGGCATTTTTGTTGCAAATTGTAGAAAAATCAAGCAACGGTGGCTTCACCAGCTAGGATTTATTTTTCATTTGAAATGAGATATTCAGAAGCAGGCAGGCAGGCTGGCCCAGCTGCTGGAAGATGTCCTCAAATGGCCAGACTCCTGCTTGCCTTCGTGTTGAATGTTTATTTTTCTTAGTTGGGATCTTAAGATGGATGCTGCACCTTCAGGCATCATTAAAATGTTTTGAGCAGAAAAATGGGGACAGAGGCCCACAGTGCTTTCTCCTACAGAGAACATCGTTTTATTCAGAAAAGGCCAATTCCTAAGAAATTCTGTCTCCATGGCATTGGTCATAACAACCTCCCCCCACCACCTGGTCCTAAATGTAAGAGTCTTACAAATTGATTATTTTTATCTGTGCAGATTTTCCAGGCTAAATAACGGTTTTGTTAGTGAGGAATAATGTGATGTGGGAAGAAATAAACTCAGAATAAAAGGAAATATTTTTTCAGCCAAGTTTTAAAATTTTCTTGAAGCAATATAATAAAAATATGATTTTATATGCCACTTCCAGTGTAATAATTTAAAAATGCAAAAATGAAATGAAAATAATTTTACATTTTTTCCACAAAATCTTATTTAAGAAGGAAAAATTGGTAGTAGAAGACTTTTATTTCTAATAAGTGACTTAATGTTAACCTGTACTGGGTTTTAATATGAAGTAAGGATGAAAGATGAAGTATAAGTAAAAAGTTTCAGCATCAATCTTTTTACTTTAATTGCTCCATGAATTTTAGGTTTATATATATATATATAATTAAATATATAATATATATAATTAAAGCCCATTTGCAATATTATAGGATATCAAATTTAATTGTCTATTTAAATGTGTATTCATACAAGGAGATTTTTTTTCCCTATGTATTTGGGATGAATTTTGCCACAAATAAAAGCTATACTTGGAGTAGATGGTCTTTATAATGTATGGTCTAGTCAAACCGTCCAATAACCTACAGCTATTCCTTACTTGAAGTACAATGCAGTAAATCTACCAAAAATTGAGACATACTGAAAATCAATTTATTAATAAATATTTAATAGCTAAAATATTATGTATAAAATAATTTAGCACTTTTTATAAAAATGAGAATATTTTTCATTTAAACTCCATAATGTGATCCATGTAATAAATATTTAGATTAAGTTAAACATTTACAGTCATGTAATAAACGTTTAGAGAAGTGTGTAATTAAATGTCCCTGATTGTTTGAAATCAGTGTTTCCTATTTAGGAGCAGTACAACTTCACTAGAAATTTAGAAGGTAGTAGAGTTTTAGCCAGCCAAGAGTACACATTTGACAGAGTGATGTATACATTATGGTGTGATTTGGATAATGATGTTTGCCCCTCACGTGGGGCACAAAACAAGAAAAGGGATTCCCAGATCATGCAGTTTGCTTCATTCTAGTAGCTTGTTTGGGATTAGCAGATTTTTGAACAGTTTTGAAAACTGATGCAAATGTGAAATTTTTTTTGATAAAAATTTCTAGCGTCTTCTTTGTACCACTTGCCAAAGTACCTATGCTAGTTCATCTGTATCGTGAAAAGAAAATTTAGTTAAAGAAAACTTTATTCCTAAAACACAGATGTTATGTACATATTTGAGTTGTTCTGAAATAATCCAGATTACTTCTTTGGGTCTGTCTTTAATGTTTGTAAGTAGTAATTTTTGTTTATCAAAATAGTGATGATATCTATATATTATTATCTTATATATTTGTTGCCATATCTTTTCATTTAGAGAAGTAAGCAGACTTTTCTCTGAAAAAGAAACGTTTTCCTTTTGTTAGTATTTTTTCATATTCAATCATTTTATTTGATTTTATTTTTAATGGAAGGAATACCTAGGTTAGCCAATATATTCTCAGATTAACAGTGTTTTCTCCCAAATGAATTCATCAAGATGAAAATGCTAGCTCATTTCAGTAAGGCTTTACGTAATAAGAAGTCAGTCAGCACAATGATCTTCTGATTCGTACTGCTAGCATAGCAATAATGTAACACATCAAAATGCATCAAGATATAATGCATTAAAACACATCTTTTATTTACTTGCAATGACCTGATGAGTTAGGCAATGTTCTTCCATATTTGTAGGAGAGGAAACAGTCTGAGAGTAACTTGCCTTTGTTTGTGTCAGGCTCAATTCAAACTTGGGCTGTCTGAAATAAGTAAAGAAACCTCCCTATTTAGTTAGAAAGTGCTGGTAATGCAAAGTATTAACTTTTCCATTCACAAAACTGTTTGTAGAGAGGTACAGATTAGAAGAAAGTCAATTTTGCACCTTTGATCCTGTGTACCTGTGCATTTTTTTATTTCTAAATGTCCTATCTTTCCCAGGACAACTTTTTTTTTCATCAAGCAATTTGTCTTTATTTCCTAATTAGAATAGCATCTGTGGCTTTTTCTAATCCTCTCCCCTTCCTTTTCTTCAAGGCATTCTATGCTTTTCTTACCCAATGTGAGTAAATGAAAGACAATTGCAGACTTCAATGAATTCTTTGGAAACACAAAAGCATCTTACAGGGTTATATTTTGGAATAAGATTCAAAAGATTTATGGCTTCAATAAGGTTTTTTTCCCTTTGTATCACCACTTGGCTTGAAGTTTCACGTGGATAAAATACCATGTTGGCAACCCCAAAAGCTCATTAGCTGTTCATTTCTGTTTTCTTTGCACTGATTCACTAACTGCCTATCAGAATTCAATGTGTAACTTGGGCTTGTTGAAAATGATTTAGCAAAATATCATTCAAAAGCATGTATTATTTACAGATCACTTAAAAGTATTAGGGATTAATCAGGGATGGAAAGAACAAAAACACATTACGTTTTTATGAGTGATTTATTTTAAAAGTTGAAAATAAATCAGTTGTTTTGCATTTCTACAAAATAGGCCAAATCTGCTCAGCACAACACTGGAAAAATCAAACAGTTTGCTTGACGATTATTGATTATTGATTAACCTGTAAATTTTAAAAAAAATTCTACTTTTCTTTATACGAAATTGGAGATTAATCCAGACATATTACATATGGTATGAATACATTTGGGGTGTTTAAACAGATTCTATCTTTAGAAGATTCTCTTTAAACTTTTTTTAGTAGTCTACAGCCATACCACCTTGACTATGCTAAGCAGGGTCGGGCTGGTTAATACTTGGATAGAGATAAATTTCTTTTTTTAGGTACTGTTTGAATCAACTTAACCCTAATTCTCAAGTGACTGCTTATCATTTTTACTCCATATTAATTATAAATTTAATATAAAAGCATAGATTTCTTCTTCTGACAAAATTAATCTCTAACATTTTCCTATTATTTAAAATAAATAGCAAATGGTCAGCTTAGTTTCCATTTTGCAAACATGTTTTCCTAGGGAGATTAAATAAAATGTAAATTTTATTAAATGCTTTCATCAGTTTTGAATTGAGACCTTCTTTTGGAAGGAATAGTAAGCCTGAAGCAGAGATATTCACCTGCACTGTCTCAAGGGCATGAGTGCCAATGTAAAAAGAACTTCTCTTAAAATTTCCTTTCTTGAATTTTAAGGTCGAAGCTCTAAAACTTCCTTACATCATAAGATGTGAGATACATTCATGTAGGTGTTTTAAAAATATAGGAAAACTAATTCAGTAAAATTAACCTTTGATTGCCAAACTTCATTTGGAAGAGTATTACTGTGAATTATTACTTTAAAACATTTTGCAACCTGCAGAATTTGCTGTCCTGGGACTTAATTCCATTTCTATCCTTGTCCTTCATAAAAGACTGAAGAGGAGAAGTCTTGGTGAGAGTTCCTGATGGAATCTGAGATGTGATTGTCCCTGTTAGGGTTGGTGTGTGCAAGCAGAGGCACTGTAAGGAGTGCCAAGTTTTGTGGAACCTAAAACTTATCTAATACAGAGGACCCTTTTTATACTACTTTTGCAAATTTCATAACCTTTGACATATTTCTAAGACCCTTGTCCAGAATTTCAAAAGGATCTATGCAAGAGACCCTGAAGTACAAGCTTTTTAATTTCATGACAAATTAATTAATAAAATAAACTAATATTAGTTTCCAACTTCTGAATTCAGAAGCAAGCAAAACTGGGAGATGCCTGAGAATGATGTCCTAGTTTGCCAAAAGGTTACTACATCTAGAGAAAGTTGCTGGGTTTCACTGTCCCAAGGGGAATGTTGCCCAAGAGGGCTGCTTACTGGAAGGGAGGACTCCGTGGCATTAAGAAAATCTGTAACTATTCCCATGATCAGGAGAATTCATTATAGCTATAGCTCCCTTCTCCTTCACCTGCTTTAAATGTAGTGAATTAATGAAATATCAAGTCATGAAACATCTCAAACACACACACACACACACACACACACACAAAAAAAAAAAAAACACTAACATCCACTACCACAGGTGTGTGAGAGAACCAGCATCTGATGATTAATAGGATGTAGGTTAAGACAACCAGTCTGTGTCTAACAAATAAAACTAGAGAGTGCCACCTGTGTTACGCCCTTTTACCATCTTTTCTCACTCCTACTGCCCTTTCCAATTTTGCAAGAGCTGGGGCAGATGGAGGAGATGGAGAGAATGAAAGATCAGACCCATTGTCCTTACTGATTTAAGTTTGCTTTTAATAGGATTGAGCCATTTAGTTATAAAAGTGAACTGTTATTATCAGTAAAGGGATCATTCCATATCTTAATATTATCTGAAAGATTGAAATATCAGAGGATAGAATACTGAGGACGCAACACAGTGAAATGAAATAAAACAGAGAAGAAGGGAGTCATTTATTTCTTTCCACGTCAAGTTGAGGCTGTTCAATGGACAAGTTCCATTTATGTTCAGTCCAAGAACAGCGATGCCTTTAGCTGGCTGGACTTTGCATTCCCCTTGTGGGCCTGTTTCCAGGTCACTGGAGTGAATATCTTAGTCTGTGTTCTTGTTAACATAAGCCACCTGAGGTAAGGCAATCAGTCTTACAGGGCAAGAATAGGTTTGATTATGTGGAAGCTTTTCTCCAAACATGAAGGGAAACATTAGACATATGTCCAGGAAAATCCTTCTTTATTTTGTTTTTAATCTGATATTTTAGTCCATTTCTGATTGCTCTCACAGATACCACAGACTGAGTGGCTTATAAATAATAAATCTTTATTTGGCTCATGATTTTGGTGTCTGGGAAACCCAAGAGCATGGGGCTAGCATCTAGTGAGAGTCATGGCACAGTGGAAGAATAAGTAAATCTGTGTGACGGAGATGGGGCTGAACCTATGCAATCCCAGTCTTGTGGTCACTGTCCCAGGCATGTGGTAATGACATTAATCCACTACTGAAGGCAGATCTCTCAGACCTAGTTTGCTTTTAACCGATTTTGCTGTTACTATGGTGATTAAATTTTAACATCATTCTAAGAGGGGACATTGAAACTAAGGAATCTGAGATTTAATTAAATTTGATTGAATTGTTTATGTTACAAACCATTTTAATGTGTTCAAAAATTGAGTAGTCCAGTTTAAAAGAGCAACTATACATATTTAGAAACATTGCCAATTATTCTGAATATTTGGTTTTCCCTTGTGTATTATCATAATAGTTTAAGTGTCACTTTAAGAGTTATTTCCTCTAGAATATTCAAAATTTCTGAAGAAAGCCATTATTTGGATCCCCCATCACCTATATCTTTTAGAAGAGTCCCACAAAATTGATTTTGAGTGACAGTGACAAATATTGTTAAAAAAAATAACCATGTCCTAGATGTTTTTAAAAATTACCTCTACTCTTCTAATATGATACATAAAGTCTTCAATAAGTACAACTTTGAGTTTTAGGTTGTAATTCTTTCGTGTTGGAGAAAATCAACTGCGTCTTAAAGTCCTAGGGCTGTAAGATTAGATTTGAATTTAGTTTTTGGAAACTTGCAGTCTTCTAAATCTTTCTTGGATCCTCTATGATCCTCTTTTCTCTCTTGTTATTGTAATTTTTTTCATTTATAAAGCTTATTTCTCTTGAGCTTATCATACATCGTCATTTCATAAACTTAATTGTTGCAGCTGTTGTTGAAGATTGTATTAATGTCTAGAACCTGGGTCTGTTTTGGAAGTAAGAAACACTCATGGGCATAGGAAGTATCTTTTTGTGACTGTATCTTGTCCTTCTTAGTGAAAGCAAATGACAGGGAGTCACTGGTCCTAGTGGAAAAACAATAGAAGAAAACAAAGTACCTGACACTGGTTTCTGCTTGTAGCCCCATGATTAACTTATTCTAAGGGTGATAATGTACATATATTCAGTGAAGGAATAGGAATTGTGAAGACTAATGAATGTGGGAGGAAAGGCGCATTCTCATGTTACACATGAATTTATATAATCCAGACCTCCATCCCAGCAAAGATGGAGTAATAGGGCCAAGGAACCATCTGGAACCACTGAAAAATAATAAAATATATAAAGCATCAATTTTCGGAACACTGGATATCAGTTAATAAAACACAATGATTCCTGAAAGCAAGACCGTAACAACAGCAACAACAAGGTGATTGCTATGACAGTCCCAGCTTCCTGCCTATACTTTTCCAGTCTGTGATGTAGGAAGAGGAAACCAAGGTAGAACATGGAGATTTCTCTGAGTTGAGGATAAGATGTAGGAGTCAAGAACAGTCAAAATGGCAATTAACAAGGTAAAATAGGAGAGGACAAAAACTATGAGAGAAAAAGAAGGTTGAAGTTCAATAGAGTGTACAGTGTTCAGCCTGGTATGGGTCAGCTAATTTCCACAAGGAGGCTACCTGTGGTAGAGGAAAGAGCCACTCCAAAGGACTAGAGGCAAAGGTACCTGGAAAACACACAGGGCCAGGGAGAGTTCTTGTTCAGAGCAGCCACAGGAAAAAAATCATAATTTTTGATATATTGCTTAAAATATTCTGGAAAGGCTTTGTCTCAATATTGGGACAAAATTAGCTCTAGATTAAGATCTGTTCTAGTTCTGCTTACCAAGGTTTAAAAGCAAGACTTGAAAAGTTGAATCTATTTTCAGTAATTTAATCTTGCTCAGAACAAAGTTCATAAATATTTATAGAAATACAAAAACATTGAGCACTCAATAATTTAAAATTCAGTTTCTAGCATCCAACAGAACAAATTTCTTAAATGTTTATGTACAATCAAAAGTCACCAGGCGTTCAAAGAAACAGGAAAACGTGATTTATAAAGTAAAAAAAAAACTTCAATCGAGACACTAAAACAACTGTTAAAAGTATATTCCAGGGGCTGGAGTGGTGGCTCGGTGGTTACGTTGCTTACCTGGCATGCACAAGTACGCAGGTTCAAACCCCAGCATCCACGTACACAACTAAGTGTCAGAGCAACAAAAGTTATGTGAAAAACTCAATAAAAATTGATTCTCTCTGTCCCTCTCTCTCTCTCACTGCCGTTCTTTCTTTAAAAAACAACAACAAAACAAACAAACAAAAAACTATATTCCTCATGTACACAAAGCCAGAGAATCAATTGAACTAGTGGACTCTAAGCTTCTTGACAACAAAGCAGCAATGCTTGAAATGAAGACTATACTGGGTGTTAAATGTGAGTTAAATATTATAAGAGAACATACTGTGGATTTGGAGACATGGTAATAGACACTATTCAAAATAAAAGATAGTTTGTTTTACAAAAAATGCATCAAGTTGGTGGAGGGTTACCGTAAAGGTAGTGTGGAGAGATAAAGAATAGTTGAAGAAAAAACGACCCCAGATTTTCCAAATTTGATGAAAACAATAACCTTGTGTATCCATCATTAAAGAAGCTCAATGATTCTTCTGGTGGGAGGACATGAAGAAAAATACACCATAGTAAATGTAGTTAAATTAGTCATAAACAGTGTTCAATAGATAATCTTAAAAGCTAGCAAATATTATGTACACATATGGCAGAAGAATAATGATAAGCAACAGATTCTTTCATCAGAATTAATGCAAACCATAATACAGTGGAGCAATGTCTTTAAAGTACTATAAGGGGGGAAAGAGTACACTAAAAACACTCTAATGAGGCTAAACTGTTCACCACAAAAGAACGAAGCATCAAGACATTTTTCATATTCAAAAAGGTAAAATAATTAATCACCAAAATATCCACATTGTAGAAAAAAATTAAAGGAATTTCTTTAGCAATAAAAAAGTACCAAATGGGAGAACTGGATCTGCTAAGATGAAAGCAACCTAGTCCACAACAAGGAATTACCTTGATTTGGGGATTTTTAGGGTTGCAACCCACTAGACACCAAATCCCAGCAATCTTACTGAATGTGGACTTTTTTAAATATTAAGAGTTGAGTTGTTTTACAATCATAAATGCATGTAAAGTAACAATATGATACGCATTTGATCATAAACCATAATTACTCCCACATCGCCCATACCCAGTCTCTTGATTCTCTTGATTCTTCCATATTATGCCCCTAACAAATATAATTAAATATATATATGCATATATATATTTTATATATATATGTGTGTGTGTGTGTGTGTGTATGATTGTGAATTTTCCAGAATTAAATGAGTGCTTATATAATATTTGACTTCTCGGGAGTGTAAAGAGTATGCTACATTGTTGATTGCCTCCCTAGATCCCCCACTATCTTCCATCCCTCTCCCACCCCCCTGCCTCTCCCTCCCCTCTCCTTCCCGTATGTCTGTGGTTCCTCTACACTTTAAATTATAGACCAGGAAGAATGCACAAAAATATAGAAAAGAGCAGGACTCAGACTAATATTCTAAGATATTACCTGCCAAATGTTTTTTATAATTTTGGGTTTTTTTTTTCTGCTCTTATTTTGCTGTTTGGGAGACAACTCAGTATTTTCATGTCTTCCTCGACTGACTAATATGGCATCGTGTCTTATAGGCATATTTATGAGTTTTCTTATCTGTAAGGAGAAATGAGCAGCAGTAAGGTATAGAAATGGAAAATGCTGGATAATAAGAAAATTGGCCTGTCAGTTTGACTTACAGTGAAATGAAATGAAAGTGAATAATAAGGATTTTTGAGATTGGAGTAAAAGCTGCAATGGATAAAATATTCACCTATGATACTCCTTTTGATAATTTTTCTTTTAGAATTTTATTTTTTAACTTGTTTTTGCTCATATGAGGAGGAAGGAGCATACATTTGATTCTCTTTCGTTACATTTGCCTATAGTGGCTCATATTTCAGTCCCTACAAATGACAGTATTTTTTTCTCTAGAAGCTGAATAAACCAATAACCTGACTTTTTTCCACTGGTGCTGCTTCTCATATAAAATACACACGAATGTTCATATTTTTTCCGTTTTTCAAAGGAAGTAAATAATTACTGGAATTTTCTCATTTTTTTCATTTCTTGAAAAATAAGGTATTACTTCTGATACTAAGGGAGCTGAATAAACCATTATAATCCAAATTTTCTTATCCACTTTAGGTCTCTTAAATACAACAACTGAACTGCATTAGAAAATTGCAGGCTTTTTCTTCATATGAAAGTCTTATGATTTTTGGCATGCATAGTTGTCATCACAGTACCCAAATAAAGCAGAAACAAACAACAGGCATCCTTACCCTTGTGAGGATTAATTGTATCAGAGACCCTTCTGAGATTGCCATCTGGCAACCTTTGTGTTGGATTTAGTTTGCACATGTATGTGATATCCATGGTTTTAAGTAATGCTTGTTATTTTTAATGTACATTTATGTAAGTTGTAAAGTTCAAATGGAAATATAGAAAATTTAAAATGTATTTTTCATGAAAAATGAGATTTGAAAATACCAGGCTTACTTTCTCGCATGAAGTTGAATGGCGTCCACACCCTTGCCGTTTCCTTTCCAGGCTCCCACAGTCTTTGCATAGAGTGCTTTGCTCATTCTTGTTGCATGCTTGGTCCTCTTTTTGATTTTGCAGCCTCTGCTTTAGAAATGCAAGCCATCGTCAGCAGGTATACCTTCTGATTCGGACTAGTTGTAAAACACATGTTGCAGCTGAAGACTCTAAATTCTTAAAAACTAAATATCATCTCTGAAGGAAGTGAAAATCTAGTGGGAGTACAATTCCAAATTCAATATTCTTGAATAAGCACAAAATATATTTTAATAAGGGATGTCTCTGTTTGGGGACCATAAATTACCCATGTAATGTTATTAATTATAGATGATTTTTCATGTTTAATACTGTATGCTACCTTTGGGTTAACAACTTTCATTATCATGTGCTTGCCAATTTATTGTTAAAAGAGGGGGAGAGATTTCTTTATTGCTTTTCTTTGACTCTGTACTATGATTGGAAGCTATTTTAAGTAATGGCTTCTGTTATTATTTTCCTGTTTGTTCATATGTTCCCTGTTGCTGCCAATGATTAAAAAATACCTCCTGATTTCTTGGGAACTTATTCAATACAGATTTTATATCCCATCCCACAAACCAGTATACTCATTTTGTTAATAAACTTCAGTAGTATAACTGTCTAATGGAATCCATTCTTCATGAAGGAGGGTGCTTTTGTTTTCTCGTTAATACTTGGTTGATGTTGTGTTGGCTGATGCTTTTTTAGAGAGAAATTATAGGATTCTGATGTCACGCCCTAGTTGAGACTTTCCAGTTTTAGCATCTGTCCCCTTGGCACATTTCCTGGTGTTGACAGTTGGGGAAGAAGACACCCCTGGGTTTTATGAAGTCCTCATGCTACAGATGGTAGGTTTTGCTTTTAAAGAGTCTGTTTTAGCACTGACTCTCTTTTTAATCTCCTTCATATATATATATATATATATATATATATATATATATATATATTGTGGTGAAATATATATATTGTGGTGAAAGTTTTATATAATCAAAAAATTATGTCTCACATATAAAATAAGTACAAAATGATTTTAATGTGGTACATGATATGAAATCAAAACCACAGATTTTGAATTGGCAGAATCTACCAGTTCAGGTTCTATGTTTGACTTGCCAGACAGAAAATAATGCACACTGAAAAAAGGCCAGGACAGAGTACTTCAGTTTCTCCTCTGGAGCTTTTGTACTGAGAACCAAATCAATGCAACATGAGTTTCCAGAGAATCTTGTAACTACAATTAATGTTGATAGGATATTTGGTCCCTTTCTCTAATCAGAACTATGTCTAGATAGACTTTTTATTTATTTTTTTAAAGAAAGAGGAACAGAGAAAGAGAGAGATAGAGAGACAGAGACAGAGGGAGAGAAGATCAATTTTATTTAGTTTTTCACGTGGCTTTTGTTGCTCTGAGACTTTGTTGTGTACGTGGTGCTGGGGTTGGAACTCGAGTACTCACACATGCCAGGCAATCACAGTTACTGCCAAGTCAACTCTACAGCCCCTATGTCTAGACTTTTTGAGAAACACACCTTTTAATACTCCTAGGAAACATTTATTGAGCAATTATTATGAGCTAGTTATTATTTTAAGTATTTTATATAGTTTAAGCTTCTCATCACCTTAAAAATACACACTTTTATCATATTTTAAATCATAGAAGTTCAATGACTTCCCTAGAGCCACACAGCTAGCTAATGACACATCTGAGATGTGAGCCCTTGCCATCTAACTCTCGGGCATATTCTAATAACCAGTATGCTATCCTGGCTTGATTATCTCCAATAGACTACCAACTACTTTTTCCTGATAAATTTTATTCAAACAATCTTACACAGAAATAAAATAAAATTTTGCTCAACTTTACTTTATCATTTTTAATATTGAATTTTAATGCAATTCTTTCACCTTGTTACTTTTGGGGGGATCAGAATTTTTAAACAATTGATAGAGAATCAATATTGATGAAAAACATGATTGGACGGTTTTATTGCTATAGAGGCATGGTAATTTTTTTAGTTGGATCTTATGAAAGCAGGAACAATGGGATGAAAAGTTGAATAAAATAAAATTTCAGTATCTACATAGAAAATAACAGCTGGAAACAGAAATTTTGAAGATTAAATTGAATATTGAAATGGCAGATCAATCATAAATTAATTCCTTCTCATTCTCCATGTTTCATTGAAATGGCATAAAAACGTTTGTACAAAGTAATTAATTTTAACAATTTTGCAAATCAAAAAGAATATAACTAATGAAATCATTTTGATGAATTTAAAAATTTTCAGCATACCAATCCTGCATGATTTTTTTCTTGTGGTGAAATAGACATAGCATTTAAGTTTTGCCATGTTAAGTGTGTAATTCAGCATTATTAAATATATTCATAGTGTGAGTAACCATTACTACCATCTATCTCCATAAATCTTTCTGTCATTTACTCATTGAAAGGTAGCTTCTCCTTCTCCCACTCTCAACCCCATCCTAATAAACATCATGCCACTGTAATGATACTGCTTGGAGAGAAGGTGGGGCACCACTTTTTAGCTACCAAGGAGGTGTAGAAGTTTATCTTCTCACTGATTCTTCATTGGCATCATAGTCCGTTACTTGCTGCTAGGCAAGAGTAGAGTTCTAGCTCTCTGGGAGGTTTAGGAATATGTGTTTCTGCTCCCCAGATCCTCTACTGATTCAGGAGAAAGGAGTGGTGTAGTTAATAGAGCAAGTCCTGTTAGTGTTCTGCTAGTCAGGAGTGGAAGTCTAGGCTCCCGGGGTGGCTCCATTGCCATAAGAGGGTGGTGTGAGGGAAAGGGTGGTGAGTCATTGGCACTTGGCAGGAGTGAAAACTCTCTCAGTTCATTCTCCTTTGAGACCAGTCTGGCAGGGAAGTTGGGATAACTCCTCATATCCAGGTAGGGGTGGAAATCTAGGCTCCTCACTTGGCCTTTGCTGATGTATGTGGGGTAGGACCAAAGTTGATTTCTGTGGTGATTGACAGGAGTAGAAAGGGTAATGTTCACAAGTCTTCTGTCCTGCTGGACTACCCTATTCCTTGTCCTTTAGCGAGGCTTATTGCTTTTGTTTGCTTTGTTTTTCTATGTCTGTTGGCATTTCTCAGTTGCCAGTTCCTTTTCTCTAACTGATCAAAGATATGTGTGAGGCAAATAGGAAATCCAATGAATTCGTTGCTGTGTCTCTCCTTGGTTCCTGAAGCCCATTGTCGTCTTTGTCCATTTTGCCTAATAAAATAAAAGAACCCAGACATCCTAAAAATAACCTAAATCTATTTTCTTACAATTCTGTAGGCTGGAAAGTCCAAGATGAGGGCACTGGCAGATTTGGTGTCTGGAGAGGCCTGTTTCCTTGTTCTTAGTTGGTGCCTTCTCATTGGCTCCTCAAATGGTAGAAAGGGTCAAGGAGTTCCCCCTGTGTTTCATCAGGGTACTAATCCATTCATAAAGGGTATTCCTCCATAACCTAATTATTTTCCTAAGTTTGTTTTCAAATGTACCAAAACATAAAATTTGAAATTTATTTATTTGAAAAAGCAATCATACTAAGCACAAAGAAGGTTCATACAGGTTTTTTAAATTATGTAGAAAATTAATAGGCACAAGACTGTTTAACTTACATGTTTACTTGCTGTAACATTCTGGAAAACCAGTTGTGCACTATATTCCCTTAGTTATCAAGTCATAATGATATGGAAAATACTTTTGTCTAAATTAGCAATCATAGCACATAGCTTGCATCTTAGGAGTAAAATCAAGTCTGCCTCTTATAGAGGGACAGTGAGAACTTCCAACAGAACTACTAGTCCCTGCTGTTACTCTTAAAAGAACAAGGAAGCCCAGAACATTACATTTGTACAGTAAGTGGTACACACAAAAGTGGCAGCACTTTGGCACTGTATAAACCACTATAGAGCTGTATTTTGTAGTAATTAAGAAGTGCAAATTATGTCTCCCTTTCAGAAATCAGTATTATACTTTTCATACAAATCAACTTTTGAACTATTAACATTTACTCCTATTACTAAGCCCCAGTGGGATTAGGACTATGGTCCTTAGATTTGCAAAAAAAAAAAAATAGTTTTAAGAGATAAGATTAAAGAATTTTTGATGTAGAACTCAAGAAAGTTTAATTAACAGTCTACTTTTAATCACTTTTTGTGCATGTACATGTAACAGTTTTAAAGAGGAAAACTAGTATCCAGGATAGTTTGTTGCTGTGGACCCACTAGGGAAGGGTGATGTTATTGTTTTCTCTCTCTATTCTAGGAAAACAGTTAGTAAGTTCAAAATTAGTGTTTCCCAAATCTAAGGTCTTGATACTTCCCCATCTGCTCTCCAGTAAAAGTAAACAGTCTTACTATTTCATGGCTATTCTGGATAACAAAACGCAAAGGATCTTGCTTTATTTTAAATGAATAAATAACTCAACATGGAGATTATGTTCCAAGATTGATGAGCTAAGAGTGGTAGGTCTTAGAAATGAAAAAAAAAACTTGGGCCAAGAAGAGGAAGATCAGACATTTGTTGGATGATGTGTGGCTACTGGAAACTTAACACCATGCCCCATGACTTTGACAAATAAGATTTGAGATTCCAGAAAAGCAGTCTATTTATGGAGTACATGGACTTGGACAGGGAGCATCTTGATAATGACCAATTCTCACCAAACCCTAACTTCTTCAACTTTTCTGGATTACATATGCTCCTAGTGATTGTTGGCGGTCCCTGCTGCTACACCAAAATACAGTAAATAACTAATGTAGAATTTCCAGTCAACCCTGTGTGACAAGAAGAAATTAATTGCATTAAATTATTTTGATTTTTGGAAAAGTTGTTATGAACTAAGACTGTTCTTCCACTAAAATAATGTTCATTAACAAAGTTCTTACCTGTTGTGCATGTGGTTATTAAATAACATTATAGTATTTTTAAACAGTGTGATTCCTGTGTTTAAATCAATTCAAAATCTCGTGGTTGATTGCCTTCTTTACCCCTTCCTCTTTCATGTGTAGAGATATAGTGGGTTTTCAAATACACTTGTATAAAAACTAAAAATGTGTTGGGATTTTAGCAGTATGATAGCTTAAGTTATTTGTCCATCCTTGAACAGTAGAAAGTTACAAATGGTTTCTCTTTCTGAGACTGTTTTTTCTTTCCCATTGTTAAAGAATGTGATACCCTCTAGTGAGAGCAAGTGCGGAAGCAAATCCCTATGACATTTCTAGGATGACTCTGCCCTTTGTCCATGCCTTGGAACCAAACTCACCCAATTGTAAGAAATCTAGTTAAAAATCAGTGAGTGAATTGAAAACTATTAGTAATACATTAACTGAAAAATTACTTAGAAACCTTCATTTTTCTTCAGTTATTTCAGAAAAATAGAATAAGTAATAGCTTATATTCTCAAACGATGATAACCAATTAATATATATATATATATATATATATATATTACTAAAATGATCAGTGACAGAACTGTTACGTACACTAGAAATCCAGTTTTTCTCCAAATAAAATTTTGAGACTGAATAGTTGGTAAACATGCCACAGGTATGGGTGTGTTAATAATTACCTGATTGTCCACTTTTACTGACAGTGGAAAATGAAATGGCATGTGGAGCATTTTATGAGTTTCAGCTGACCACTCATTACAGTAGAAAACTATTAATATTTCCATTCTCCAGCATCAGCCAGATTCATTCCCATTTAGCTTTTAAGTTAACAAATGCATTGTGTTACATTCATTTTCGGTTGGAATGGGCAGTAGTGAGTGTATCAACAAAAAAGTCAAGCTGCTGCTATAGAAGCCATTAATTTGGTATAAATTATCCTTTAGGAGTTTAGCCACTGAGTACTAAATAATTAAACCATATTAGATTATGAGACCTTTTATGTGTATTTAGTTGATACAAGTATGTGGCCCTTAAAATTAATTTAAACTTTTTCAGGTATCTAAATTAGTAGAAGACATTGTATTTATAGAAAACTCATGTAGAGGGCTCTTTTCATGGAAAAACTGAATATACTCAAAGTTAAAGCATATCTGTTTTATTACGGTTCATGAAGATAGTCAGCATGCCGTCCTCTGGAATGGTAGCCTAAATCTCTTTTCAATCTCAGTATTCAGCAGGTGTGTTCTTGACAACAAAGCAAAAACAATTGTTTCGTTGTGTGTTGACTGTAGAATAGGTTTAACTCAAAAGTGTTGAATTCCGTGCCTGTTCACATTGTGTCAGAGTTGTAACTCAAGATATATACATTTTGCTTTTATTTATTTTAAAATATACTTGGATACTGGTTTTCTTTCTTATTTTTATGATCTTGGCAAAGGAGCATAACTTCCATCATGCTCATTTCCCTTACTGGAAAATGGAAATATTATTTCTGAGGGAGAGGTATTGAATACTCTACTAACTACTAAATAAATACCCATCCATTTTCCTTTATATGAATTCAAAACTGAAAATTATGCTTAAAAACATTAGTTTACAGCAAAGATCTTTGGGAAGAAGTCTTGGTTCTAGGAATAAAGCAATTAAGACACTTCTTTTCCTCATATTTCTCTCATTGAACAATATTAAAAGATAGTCTTACATAAATATTATGTGCAACATATAATGAAACAGTTCTTTATAAATAATTTTATATCGTATTTGAGCACAATATAATTAAGAGAATGATTAACAAAGATATCTGTACCTATAGGATTTGTTCATAAATTTTGCTACCTCATAATAATAATATACTACTGATTATTGCTAATATAATTAGAATATCCATGCTACTGATGGGGTGGTGGATCAGTGATTACAGCACTTGCCTTGCATGCATGAGGAGGCAGGTTCAAACCCCAGCACCAAATACACAAGGACCTGTCTGAGCAATGAAAGCCACTTGAAAAGCTAAATAAAATTGATTCTCTCTCTCTCTCTCTCTCTCTCTCTCACTGTCCCTATCTCTTAAAAAAATCTATACTGAAAAAGCTTGTAGATTAAAAAGTATGTAATTTATGCAAATTAAAAAATATAATAAATTTTATCATTACTTAATAAAAGTGGTAACTTAATCCCAAACTTGTTTAGAACCCTTTTTCGATAACATCTATAACTTCTTTCCTATAACTTGAATTTCATACAGTTGTTTAATAGGCTACAACTAATTAACTAATTGGTTTTTTATTGTCCATATGGATTTATTATCAATGAATGATTTTTGCTAGTTTTGCCTTTATCGAAACGCTTTATCTCAGAGATCATTAATTCAATGAAAAACAGTAAAATTTCTGTGTTTTAAGTGATGTCAGAAATCTTCATAATTGCTCATATTTTCTAATCAGATATGAATATGTTTCACTTTTTTTTCTCAATGAGATACAGTTCTTTTTCTTGAAATAAATTTTAAAAATTTGTACTTGGTATTGGACAAAATCAAGCTCAGTATATTATCATTACAGTGACAAAAAAAGTTTAGTTATGCAAACTGCTTTCAAATGACACTCATTTAAATTTATTTTACTGTTATTTTGCCAAATTTGAAATGGAAGTTTAGATTGTTGACTTTTATCTATATTTTAAGTATATGCTGTGAATTTCCCTCTAAGAACAAAAATGTCCCTCTAAGGAAAGGTTTAGCTGTATACTCAGCTAAAGTTGTGTAATGTAGTTGATAGTAATAATAAAACTGGATAATATAGATTTTCATAAACCATCAAAATATTCTTAATTTACATTTTTATTTCAGTTTTGAGCAAGGATATTTAGCTCATCATTTTATAATTTGAAAAAAAGTGACATTTTAAAATAAGCTTTGTTATTAATATCTAGGTTAAGTGCATTTCACACAAAGAAAATAATGTGTATGATTTGCATCCATTGAACTATAAATCTCTTTTATAGTGCTTTCTGAATTTTTTTCTTTTCAGAGAGAGGGACAGTGAGAGAGAGAAAGAGGGAATCAATTTTTCATGTGGCTTTCATTTCTCTGAAACTTTGTTGTGTAATTGGTGTTGGGGTTTGAACACTCGACTTTGTACATGCCAGGCAAGTGCCATAACCACTGAGCCACCACTCCAGTCCCCTTTCTGAAATTTTTTTTTTTTTTAAAGATAGAGGGACAGTGAATGAGAGAAAGACAGAATCAATTTTATTTAGTTTTTCACATGACTTTCATTGCTCACTTAGTTGTGTACGTGGTGCTGGGATTTGAACCTGTGTACTTGCACATGCCAAGCAAATGCTGTAACCACCAGGCCACCTCTCCAGCCCCCTGAATTTTGTTTTTTAAAGAGAGAGGGACAGTAAGGGGGGGGGGAGAGACAATTTTTTATTTAGTTTTTAATGTGGCTTTCATTTCTCCAAAACTTCATTGCTCGGGTTTGAACTCATGTACTTGCACATGCCGGGCAAGCGCAGTAACCAGCGAGCCATTGCTCCAGCACCCCCTTTCTGAATATTTTTAAAAATTCAGTGAAGGGCTGGAGCTCGGTGGTTATGATGCTTGCCTGGCATGCGTGAGTACATGAGTTCTAAACCTCAGCACCACATACACAACGAAGTGTCCAAGGAATGAAAGTCACATGAAAAACTAAATTAGAAAAAATTGCTTCTTTCTCTTTCTCACTGTCCCCTCTTTCTTAAAAAAGAAAGAAAAGAAAGTCACACAAAAAACTAAATAAAATTAATTCTGTCTTTCTCTCTCTCTCTCTCTCTCTCACTGTCCCTCTCTCTTTAAAAAAAAAAATCATTGAAGAGGGGCTGGAGTGGTGGCTCAGCATATGATGTTTGTCTGGCATGCACAAGTACTGGAGTTTGAACCCCAGCACCATGTATTCAAAGAGGTCTCAGAGCAACAAAAGCCACATGAAAAATTAAATAAAATTAATTCTCTCTCTTTCTCTCTGTCACTCTCTAAAAATTTCATTAAAGAGTTGGAAAAATTAAAATGGCCTTTGATAATAAGTAAAAAATTATAGAATTATATCTTCTGCAAAAAAGAGAAAACCCTCATTTTACTGTTTGTTACTATTAGTTTGCTACAGCTGCCTTATATAGTACAAAGACTGGATGACTTCAACAATGGAAGTCTATTTTCCTTCAAGGTCAAGGTGTCACCAGGGTTGATTTCTTCTGAGGCCTCTCCCCTTGGCCTGCAGATGGATGTCCTCTCCTTGGGTCTTTACATGGTTTTCCTTCTGCGTCTGCCTGGGTCCTAATCTCCTCTTCTTGAAAGACATCAGTCATATTGGATTTGGGCCCACCCTAACTACCTCATTTTAAATAAATTGTCTCTTTTAAAAGATAAAGATCCTCTCTCCAACACAATCACATACCAAGGTCTTAGTTGTTAGGACTTAAACATGTACGATTTGGAAAGACACTATTCAGACTATAACATTGATTCAAATTAATTTTTTCACTTAAAGTGATCTAATTTCTTTTATTTCATTTCTGAATAATTCTTTCTTATAAATCTCCATTAAGTGAAATAGTTTGTTATTTTAAGTGCTGAACAGAAAAATTACTGAATAGAGAAAGATTTTGATGTACTCAAATTTTTCTTTAAAAATAAATAATAGATTTTCTTTCAAATGTACTACTGTCATTATAAAAGTAATTCAACAAAAATAAGACATTTTCATTTGCAATAGCAAAACCAACTAGGAAAATAATTGAAAAATTAAGTCCATTTGTAATAATAACATAAGCTACCATATAAATTACCAAAATATATGAATAAATCTAAGGAAGAAGGAGAGTAGAAGATAGACAAAAATCAAAGTATGAGGTGTTGCAAAAGATTTTTAAAACCCATAATGAAAAGAGATGTGTTTCTGGTTAAAACAGAACTCAATAATGTGAAATACTAATTTTCTGAAAACTTTTGGTGCAACCTTAAATAGAGAAACAGAAAATATTATGCGACATTATTTGATTATGGCTAACCAGGAATGTTTCCTGAATACTTACTAAGTTCCTGGAGTTTCTCAACTGCACATTATCTGTTATATATAAAAATTTCTCAAACAATTCTCCTTGTAAGGTTCTAGGTAAGGCTCTGTTCCTCTCTGTAACCTGGTCTCCTGAATTATGGTATAAGAATCATAACTGGTCACTAAGACATACAGTGTTAGAAAGTTTGAGATTCTGTTGGGCTATAATGTATAAAGGTCCAGAAATCTACATCAGTAAAGGAAGCTGTTGATAATACATGTAGATGCAGATTAGAACTTCTGAGTCATAAAACATAATGAGCAGAGTTAAACAAGTAGTAACTGAAAGAAAGCATGTGAAATAAAAATCTAAAATATCTAAAACATTCAATAGATATAACCAATTAGTATATGAGAAAATTCAGTAGAAATAATATAGAGTAAGAATAGAGCAGAGCAGCGCAGTCTTTTTTTTTTTTTTGGTACTGGGGATTGAGCCCAGAGTCCTTTAACCGTTGAACCACAGCTACATCCCTAACCTTTTTTATTTTGTATTTAGAAACAAGGTCTTACTAAGTTGCTTAGCGCCTCACTAAATTGCTGAGACTGGCTTTGAACTTCTGATCCAATTCTCCTGCCTCAGCCTCCTGAGTTGCTGGAATTATGGGTGTGTGCCACCAGTTAAAGCAGTTTTGTTCAGGCAGCAATCTTGATGAAGTGATGTCATTTTTGGCCTTAGGTAAAGGCCCTAATACTCTCATATTGACATAAGTTTTATCTAGTGATTTGTAATATAATGGCCATTGTTTTTATACACCCTTTTTCCAGCTATTGAAATATTTCTTTGCAATAGATGACTAAAACTATAATGATGAGGGCAAAGGCCAGTAATATGACAGATTGCCATTGCTTTTGATACAGGTTATATGGATTATAGCTCCATAAATATGACAGTAGTGCCTATTAATGGCACTTTTTATTAATTAATTGATAATTTTCATTAATTATTAATAGTGCTTATTAATAGACCATCAGTTTTGTACAGATTTCTTTTTAAGAAATTTGATTTTATTCTTAAGTTGTCAAATCTATTGATGTAAAGTTATGTGATAATCCTTTATTATCTTTATGATATCTGCAGTGTCTCTAAAAAATTCATCTTTTTATTCCTGTATTTGGAAATGTGTATTTTTTCCCTTTTCCTCTCAGTGAAGCTTATAAAAGTATAAGATTTTGAATTTACGGAGCTTCTCCATTTTAGGTCTGCCATTTTGTCATTGATTTCTTTCGTTACCCTTCTTTTTTGCTTTCTTCCACTTCTTCATGAGGTTGATTTATCTTATTTCCATAGTTTCTTGAGATGAAATCTTTTTATTACTTTTAAAATTGTGGTTTTCATTCTAAGTTTTATCTTGTGGCTATTTTTAGAGTTTGGTTGATGAATTTCCAATCATTTGAATATTTTACTTAAGCTGACATTCTGTGCATCCATGCCTCAAGAAATGATATTTATAAATTCAGGTAGCACAGGAGATACTCAAATACTAAACAGTTTACTTTTGTAGTGTTTTACTTTTTGTACTACATTGTTTCTGCCCATGGTCTAGATTTTATGTTCATAATGTCTATGAGGGTAAAATTAAAACATTTTACACAACAGTTCTGTTTACCTTGTTCTCACAAATTTGACTTTCTCTGTGGTTGGAATTGAATATAGATTAATATGTTCTTTATTGCTTCTTAAGTGTGTTTGGATAGGAAGTTACACAAAAGAAATGCAGAAAATGTAACAATTTTATCAAGAGGCTGGTCTGATGTACTGGAGAGTTTGGAATTAGCTCTGGCTTGTACTAGCTTTCTAACATTCTATTAATATTCCTAAGTTTCTTCATGTATAAATTTGGGGTAATTAATGCGGACATAACTTACTGGAATCACAAATTCTATTTTTCAATATGCTGTTTTGTTCCTAGACCATCTGACCTTAGATGTAATTTGGAGTACAATTCATTTTTTTACTTTGATTCTGGTGTTTTCAACATCCTTTTTTTTTTTTTTTTTTAAGAGAGAGAGAGGGACAGTGAGAGAAAGAGAGAATCAGTTCTTTTTAATTTTACATGTGGTTTTCGTTGCTCCGACACTTCATTGTGTATGTGGTTCTGGGGTTCGAACCTGTGTCTTCACGGATGCTGGGCAAGCACTGTAACCGCTGAGCCACCGCTCCAGCCCCTGTTTTCAGCGTCTTTATGTTATGGTTCTTGAATATCCAAAAGAGTTTTTATCTTTATCTAAGAGCATATGCTGTTTTTGTTTTATTATTAATAACGTGATGAATCCTTCTTATAGTCTTATATTTTATGTGCTCCATTCTGTATATATAAGCAATAGAACTTGATAATTGTATCAAAGAGAATTAGTTATTACCTATGAATATAAGAGAAAGATCATGACAGTAGCAATTGTCATACATATTATCTTTTATATATGTAAAGTAGTTTATATCTGTTTTATTTTTGAAAATAAGACTATTATATACACATGCTCTTATATCCCCTAGACTTTTGGTGACCCATGTTTGATAATTCAATGAATATCAAATTAATTGATTTTTTATATATTGACAATCTATATATTACAGTTCAATAAAACATCTGTTATTAATAGTTACACCTTCACAATGCCATTTCCTTTAAAAGTTTTATGTGGTACAAGAAAGAGACTTTTTGTTCAATTTAATTTAATATTTAGGACATAATATATTTATAAATTTTAACATCCAGAATTATATAGTAGAAAGAGCAGAAAATATATATCACAAAATTTTTTTTTTGTTAAAGAGAAGGAGGTACAGTGAGAGAGAGAGAAAGATGAAATCAATTTTATTTAGTTTTTCATGTGGCTTTTGTTGCTCTGATATTCTGTTATGTACGTGGTGCTGGGGTTTGAACCCACATCCTCTCACATGCCAGGCAGGCACCTTAACTGCTGAGCCACTACTCCAGCCTCCTAAATAAGAAAATGTTGATTAATAGCCACCCTTGGGAATTTGTGATCTTGAAAAATCATAAATCTTATCTCTAAGCTCTATACTATATCCTTCCACATACAACGAGGAAAAAATAATAATTTAATGTCATTATAAATAAATTAATATTGAACTTTAAAATATACTATTGGAGCCAAAGCATTTTTACAGCAAGTAGAATTTTTTTTCATAGTGGAATAAAACATATTAGGAAATAAAATATTATAAATCAAGGGTATAAATTATGATATTTGAATGCAACAGAATGTTCTTTCCTCTTTTTTTTGATATTTTTCTAGATGAGTAGCTAAGGAAAGCTGCTGATTTTGTATTTGTGAGCAGTATGGCAGTATAATAAGTGGAGTGAATATTTTGGGGAGAAAGATTTAGTATTGCAACAGCTGGTTCAGGCTGTTGCCTTTTCAGGAAATAGTGCTTCTAGACTATCAAAAGAAGGAGTGGGAGCTTAAAATACAATTTTCAGTCAAACACGAATGCTCTTAACCCTTTTCCCTCTTTAAAATTCCTGTCTATATATCTCAGCTTTCATATGTGCACATTTTTTTTCTCTACACGCAGGGTCTCAATCAGTAGTATGAAGTGGAAATAAGACTTATATCCTTCTCTCCAGTTTGTAAACTTATTTTTAATCTCTGATTTAATAGTGTCAGCCTATTCAGGCTAATTTAGGAAAATATAGTCTGGATCATTTGCAAATAATAGAAATATATTTTTCATAGCTCTGGAGGCTGGGAATTTCAAGACAAAAATGCCTGCAGAATTGGTGTTTGATGAGGGCATGCCCTCTGCTTCATAGATTGTGCCATGGTGTTGTGTCCTCACATGACAGAAAGGGACAAGGGAACTTCCTGGAGCCTCATTCATAGGAGCCCTCATGGTATTCCTGAGGGTAGAGCTCTGGTGGCTTAGTCACTTCCCAAAGGCCCCACCTGTTCTCAGTATCGCACTGAATATTAGGTTCTCACATGAATATTGGGGAATCGATATTCAGGATGTAGTAGATGGCATTTTTAAAATTCTATGCTTAATATGGAGCCACAGTATTTCAAATTTATTTACCCTCATCTTCAACAAGTCAGGTCCTTCATTTCAAGAATTTTAGGAATCTCTTAATAGAGAATCCCTTGAAAGGTACTTCCTGTGTTGAAGCTGAGCGAATTTGCAGGGCTTCTGATGGGGTATCTCAGAATTCCAGAGTGAAGATTGTCTTCAGTGTTGTCAAGATGGCATTCCGTCAACCACCTGTTCGTAATATATAGCAGGTGCTGAATTCTGGAGAAGTGGCACGTTAATGTAATTTAATACAAATTGGAGACATAAAGCACACATCATAATAATGTAAGAGCTCTGCCTAATTAAATATATTTGCATAGTAATTCTGGTTGCTCCTGAAGGAACTGCAGTCTTGGGCATCAGGTGAGATGTAAGGGAAAAACCTTTTTTGACTTGAAGCAAATGCTGATCACTTTATTGGATTAAATATTAAGACAGGAAAATATCTAGACAGGAAAAGGGTGCTTTTTAAGTATTTATCTTGACAGCTCTTTTTTAGCTTTGTTTCTTCATGGCATTATGTTTAGTGGTTTTGAGTTTGCAGCTTATGCTGTTCATGGAACTTTGACATTTGCCCTAGAGATCTCTGAAAATATAAAAACAAGTTTCAGAAACACAGAAATAGCATGGTTGATGAAAATTCTGTATTTGCTGACTCAGGAACAAATGATGCTCCCAATCCTTCCATTAAATGTCCATTTAAAATCTTTGTGTCTGTAGCCAACCCAGGGCAAGTCTCATGGCAATAAAGCACTGGGCTGTGTGCCATTGGACTGACCCCTAGGACAAACTCCCAGTGCAGGGATATGGACTTTCATTCTTAGCACTTCGTTCAGTGAAGTGTTTGGGATGAGACTGACTTTCAGATGTACCAGAATTCTGCCTTTTAAATGTTGATAGGGTGCTAGTAATGTACTATTTGCTATTTAAAATGGTTGTTTTTATAATAGATCTAAGGATCTTCTTCATATTTGTCTTAATTTACCTTAATTTTATTTATAAAATATTTCAAATATTTAGGTACACAGAAACATTTCTGTATACACCCCTCTATATTTCAGTTATTTACACTTTTGTTCATTTCATATTATTTGAAATATTTGATTTTGTCTTTTAAAATATTTATATCTGTAGACAAAGATCCTTTCTTCCTTCCTTTATTCCCTTTCTTTCAAGAGAGATCTGTATATATAACCACTAAGACCTAACGGCCTTTCTTTCTATCCTTCCCCCAAGAAAATTCAATACCATTTGTGATTATTTTTACTTCTGTCATATTTGTATGTATTTACAAAATAAATATTGATTAATCTATTTTTAAAATGTGGGTAAATTATGTCATTTGCAAATTGCCTTTTGTAAAATTCACATTATGTTTTAAAATGTAAGATTATGTTCATGTATTTTAAAAGTTCTGTGGTCCTACAAAGACAGTGTTCTTTCATCAATTTTTAATTAACTGGTTATTTATTTCCAGTTTCATTTATTACCAAGCACACGGAACTGGATATCTTTTAAATACCATAGTTTTCTTTAGATAAGATAGAGTTTTAAAAGGCTAGAATTATTAATAAAGTGCTAGGTGCCAAGGAATGCACAGAAATAGCTTTCCTAAATGCAGTAACCATTGCCAAATTACTCTCCAACTGATTGCTCCAATTTATACTTTTACCACTTATTCATGAACTCTGTAATTATTCATGCTAACCAGCAATTGGTGTTACTAGACTTTTAAACATTTAAAGCAGTCTGAAATGATATCTTGTCATTGTTTTAATTTACATTTCCCTGAATCTACAAAATTTAACATTTTTATATGATTATTCATCATTTGATTTGTTATTAAATTATCTATTAAAGTGTAGGAGTTCTCTGATGCTTTTGATTATAAACTTTTCTGAGATACGTATAACGTCACAACTATTTTCTCCCCGATTTTGGCTTGGAACATTTGCGTAGGTATACTTGTTATAAAGTAACTCTTAGTTTGTTGTTGGATTTATCAGCTCTCATCTTTAAATTTAGTTGTTTGGGTCTGGGGTCGTAAGTCAGTGGTAGAGCTTTTGTCTAGCATGTGCAAGGTCCTGGGTTTGATTCTGAATACTGCAAAAACAAGTAAATATGTTGTTTATTTTTATTTAGGGAATCTGTTCTTTAATATTATAAGGACATTCTCTTCTATTTTTCTAAGTGCTGTAAAGTTTTGCTATTTAGACTTTAGTCTCTTTTGAACTCTTGTACCTATGTTACCTCTCATTTTCCTTTTGGACAGTTGACTTTAACAGAAGAAATAGAGCACATTCTATCCATCCATTGGTAGTGCCACTTCCAGCTGCACACATTTCTATTTATTCCTGCATTAGATTTAGGTTTTAGCTTCATCTCAGAAATATGTATTTTTTTTTTGTAAAGAGAGAGGGACAGTGAGAGAGAGAGGGAGAGAGAGACAATCAATTCCATTTAGTTTTTCATGTGAATTTTGTTACTCCAAGACTTTGCTGTGTACGTGGTGCTGGGGCTTGAACTCTTGTAATCGCACATGCCAGGCAGGCACCATAACCACTGAGCCACCGCTCCAGCCCCAGAAATATGTATTCTTATCCCTGCGCCAATACCCCACTATTTTTGTTATTAGAGTTTTAAAGTAAGTCATTGTGTCCTAACAGTACTTGTAGTTACTTCGTATCTCATATAATTTTAATGTTTGCCTATCAAGTTCCATAATAATAATTACTGAAGCGATTAATGGAATTTCATTAAACTTTTAGATTTATTTGAGGAGACTTGCCATCTTCCTAACATTGGGTCTTCTGATTCTTATATGTGTTTTAATAATTTCTCTTTCATTGGGGCTGGAGCGGTGGCTCAGCGGTTTCGGCGCTTGCCTGGCAAGCACAAGGACCCAGGTTCAAACCCCAGCACCATGTACACAGTACACAACTAAGTGTTGGAGCAACTAAGGCCATGTGAAAAACTAAATAAAGTTGTTTCTCTCTTTCCCTGCCTCTCTCACTGTCCCTCTCTCTTTAAAAAAAAGAAATAATTTCCCTTTCAACACACATACATGTGTAGTAAAATATGTTAGTTGACATTATACTATTGTGTAGTTTTTTTCCATTAAATATAAATTGGATTTATTTTAACCATCTTGAAATAGCTATTTGAGAGCCTTTGAGAATTATGTAATATAAAGTGTGATTATTTAGGATGCTTGTTTTGTAAGGTTTCCTTTTGGTGTTTAGTAGATCACAAATGAATGACCACTCAGAGAGATCTGCAACATAATTCCCAGAACCTGTGAACATGTTACCTTATATGGCAAAAGAAATTTTGCAGTTGTGCTAAATTAACAATCCTGAAATGTGGAGATTATCTTGTTTTCCCACATGTTCCTAATGGCTTCCTGAGAGTTCTTACATGCGAAAGGAAAGAGGAGCAGGTAAGGGAAGGGGATGTAACTTTGGAAGAGGGGCTAGATTGATGTGACCACATGCTAAGGAATGTGGGTAGCCTCCAGAACCTGGAAGAGGCAAATAATTGATTCTCCCCAAGAGCCTCTGGCAAGAACAGAGTCCCACCAAACCTTGATACTATGCTACTATCTCCAGAAAAATAAGGTAATAAATTAGGTTGGTGTAAGCCATTGAGTTTTAGCCAGTTTGTTATAAGTGCAATAGGAAGCAAGTGTATGTTCCCATGGAATTTCTTTGCAAGGTTCAGATCTAATTCAGCATGAGGAAAAAGTACCTGTATTATTACATACCAATCACAAATGCTGTGTCATTTTTTAAATCTGTTATTTTAGTGAGGTTGCTCTAGGAGTACAGGCACTTAACAGAGATTCAATCTCACCAGTTAAACATCCAGGAACTATACAGAGGTCCCTCTGAATGAAAATAGAGGAGGCATCATTTATACCAAGGAAGCCCAGACCTAGATGTTGGAAGACCTGATAGTTTTAATAGAAGTGATCCCAGCAAAGCCGTTCACCTCTCAGAACTTGGTTTCATCCATGCATTCTCTCCTTCCTTCCTCCCTTCCTTCCTTCCTTCCTTCCTTCCTCCCTTCCTTCCTTCTTTCCTTCCTTCCTCTCTTTCTTCCTCTTTCTTTTCACAATGGTATTTGGAATATCTCCTATCTGAAGGGGTGGTTGTGAGAAACAGTAAGATCTGTGTATGAACTGCCAGATAATATACAGAAGGTTGTAGTAGAAGGGACTCTACTCCCTGGGGCTCATAGAAGGGAAAAAAATACTCTTGGAAAGAGGAAACAAATTGGTAATGAAGATAGGTCAGACTTGTTTTACTGTTGCCATTATATTACATTGAATATTGACCTTAGGAAATTTTGAACACGTTTGTCAAGAAAATTTAAAATAGAAAGAAGAACAACCTGCCCTGCAGGTGGTCTTCTGAAAAGTGCAGACAGACCTCAATTCTACCAAGAATTATCTACTCAAGCAATATTATTTAAATGCTTACTGCTTCAGTGTCTTCATCTATGATATGAGAAAAACTCCAAGGCTTTGCAGAACTTGTGATGCTCAAATGAAATAATATAATGAAAATATCAATTCCAGTTGCAGTGGTGTATACCTGTAATTCCAGGGTCTTGGGACGCTGAAGAAGCAGGATTGCAAATTGGAGGCCAGCATGGGCAATGTAGCATGACTGTGTCTCCAAATAGAAGGGACAGAGAATGCATCTCCATGATATAGCATCCCTGGGTTCAATCCCTAGTACCAAATTCAAGAAAGAAAGAATGAAAAAGAAAGAAAGAAAGAAAGACAAGCAGACAGGAAGTAATTAAGTAAAGAAAAAGAAAAAAAAACAGAAAGAAAATTCCCAGTCCAGTATACCTATATCTGTAGCTTTGTGATTCCCATTTCTGTCAATTTCATAAGAACATCACCAAATTATTAAAATTTTAAATATGTTATAGTGAGCCTTTTTAATTTGTTTCATCTGCTGTTACCATAATGAAGCGAGTCTCTTGCTTGTAACTATTATGTCTTAGAAGCTGCTGTGGGGTGAAGAAGAAATGAATGGAATCTTTGGCATCCTCATTGGGTTTCCTTTGTACCCTCTAGTTTGCGTGTTCATATGGTTCTGCATGGGTCAAGCATGCTGTGCTGTCATTAGTTTTTGCTAACATGGATGCATATTCTCTTCAGTATCTCCTTTGTTCTTCATTGTTGTTATTATCCTAGAGAATGTGTAATAGTGATGATTATACGCAGCCGTTGCTTGTCTACTTTGGGGTACAGAATGGAGTGGACTTTCCTTTCAAGAGGAAGAGCTGACTTGGAAGTAGATGCTCATTTCAGGGCCTGCTGAGAAGATACTGTGGAGCACCAAGTGTCTGGATTGCACAGGATCCTTTACAGAGATGAGGGAAGCCTGTTTTTATCCTTTCTTCTGAAAGGAAGTATGGTATGGTAGGAGGTTGCATACTGGGAGAAATTGAGATCAAACCTGGCTCTAGCTTCTATCTTCTCAGGCCAAATCTGGGCCAGTGATTTCTTTTATGACCTCAGTTTTCTCTACTCTAAAAGTGTGTTTAAGCAGCTGAATATAAGAAGTGAAAAGCTTTAGTTCTGAACGTGGCATATACAAACTTGATATTTGATAAGCACAGCATCCCTTTTCTTTTTCTCTCTTCTAGTGTATAACTGCTAAAGAAATAAAATAAAAAATGAATTTGGAAAAATCATTTATAAGTATTGTATGGAACTTAGCATAGCCTCTGTCTTGTGGATAGGATATGATTGTCATATGTTAATCCCATATGAATGATCTGATGTTGTCATTCAAACCATGAATTATTATCTTTATCCTAAATTGAAACATCAGTGTTTATTTTAGGTTTCTAAATCACTAAATTGCTTAAAAATGGAAAATGTTATACCTATATAAGTTAGATTCTGGACTAAAGAAATTACTTTATTAAGAGAACTAAAAATAAAGGTGGGGATTTAGCTCAGTGGCAGAGTGCTTAATGAAAAAGCAAAGGTAATTGGCTCCCCACCCCCACAAAAAAAAGCATACAAAAAATCATTTATAAGAAAAGTTCATGCATGAGAACATCTCTGGTTTCTTCCCTTTAGGTTTTAGGTTTGATCTGGTTATGTCTGATCAACCTTGCAGATCTCACATAAGAGGCCAAGGTAGTTGCTTAGCGGTCAGCACAAGCATAGTAGGGCCATTTAATGATGATGTGGGTCTTTGCATAAATCACGTGCTTCTCATGCTGTGTCGCATTTCATAGTAGAAGGTAGTGTTGAATGTTATATGTAAACTGTAATTTGCTGGAATAATTTAAATGATAGTTATTGTTCTTCGTTTAGGTCTAAGGATTATTTAGGCAGAATTAATTTTTATTACATTTTCTTCTAACTTCCCTGAGGAAATGTTGAGAATAATTGTAATTGCCAGCACAAGCTTCATCCGTCCTAATCCTCCCTCAGTCCCACGCCTGTGCCAAGCCTACACCTTTTACAATGTTTTGCACCTGCTGCTCGCTTTGACTGATATGCACATTGAATCTCCCTGCCCGAGCACACGCCCCGCGTACACACCTTTCCAGTTTAAGTTCTCTTGTGCTTTAAAATGGTGTTTCTCAAACTGGGTACTATTGACATTTTGGATTAGATAGTGTGTTGAGGGGAAGGGTTTTGTAGTGTCCGCTGTGCATTGTACAATGTCTAGCAAGATCCCCAGACTCTCTGAGCTCGAGGGCTTGTGGCATCTATCCTTGTCAGTTATGGCAACAAAAACAACTTTGCCAAATATTCTGGGAGTGGGGGATGGTGATCATTCTTGGTTGAGAATTACAACATTAGAGCTTACTAAGATGCTATTTATTTATTGAGGGAGGCTTATCTTATCACCTAAAATAGTTTGATTCCCTCCACCTTTTATTTATTTTCAAGGTAGATTATTTTAGTAATCAATTAATCTCTTCTCTGGTACAAATTATCAATAAAATAGCAGAACGAACAGTTCTATATGTAGATGGTTCTCAATTTAACAATTATTTGATTTATATTTTTTGAGTTTACAATGATGTGGAAGCCTTGGGTGTACAGTAGAAAACATACTTTGAATTTTTAATTCTCATGTTTTCAAGGCTAACTATATGCGTTAGGGTGCCCTCTTTCAATGCCTGGCAACTCCAAGTGGCAGTTCTCAGTCAGCCGTGAGATAATGACAGTAAACAGTAGATGCTCTGAATCAAACTGGGTTGCTAGGCTATAATGGTCCATAGATTAGGTATATTAAATGCATTTTCCACTTATGATACTTTCAACTTATTTTTGGTTTATCAGATGTAATCTCACTGTAAGTTGAGGAACATCTGTACATTTTACATTAATTTCTTCTGCCAAAATATAAGTTCAGGACAGAAGTGATCTTTCCTGCCTGGTTGCCTGCTGCATTCCTAGAACCTACAGCACTGCATTACATACAGTGGGTCCTCCATGTATTTTTATAAACCTAATGATCTACTTATTTCCAACTACATAAAATTAGTATATTGGAAACTAGTGAATCTTTGCAATCATCAGAGTTCAAACACTGAGCTTTGCTGTTGTTATGATGTTAATATGTAGTCAATAATTCCATAACTGTGTGCCAGTATACGTCAGTGGATTCATGGGGTGGTTGCTGTGGAATATTTTTCATATTCAAAGAAAATACAGTGACATTTGCCATACACATTTCAAACTACTAGCTCCTGATGGTTCACAGTTTCAGCGTTAGAATACATTGCTAGTTTTGATGATGTAACATCTTTGTGCAGTTACATATTGACGGTTGCTCTGTTAAAAAGCAAGTATCATGAGAAAATCAACGTGGAAAAGAAAAATAAGAGTGGTGATTGTTGGTATGATTCCAAGACTGACCAAACAGTCACATGACCAAACTGTTTGACATATGCCATTAGTAATTTTCAATTATAATTAAGAATGAAATAAAATGCTAATTTATTTCTACTTTTCTGTACTAGATTAAAAGTGACTACCAACTTTTTAAGGACATTAATAATTTGGATGTTAAATTTAATGGTTTAGTAATTGGAATGATTAGACTTTTTTGTTTTTAGATTTTGGGGCATAATGAAAATGTTATTGAGACAGTAAGGAGGTGAAGGAAGAAAGATTAGAATTTCTGCAGTAGCCAGTTTAACCACTGCATTTTACACATTTTATTTTTCAGACACCTTTTCTCAGTTCCTTCTATATTTTAACAGGTTTGATTTTAATATCTCTATTTACGATGCAATATTTCATTATAATTTGTGAAAGATTATACAATAAGAAATTTAAGAGTGACAAGGCCTGTATGCAAGTCTTCTGCCATAATGCTGAAGTCAATATTCAAGGAAATTGCCTTGATTTTTAGAGAACTTTCTAGGCTACCCAAAATAAAAGAAATTTTAATATGAATATGATCCATGTTATTTATAGTTTTCGTTTGCTTTGAGGATATTTATCTGTTAATGCTGAGACTTCAGCTGTTATCTTTAGATATTAGACTTTACTATTGTACCCACCACAGGGTTACTAAGCTATCTGTAGTTTATTAATATTTTGGGTGTAGTAGGTAAGTCTCTTACAAGAATTTATTTGAAAAAGATCTTAACAAATCTCTGTTCTTTATATTAAAAATTCCTTTCCTTTTTGCTTTTTTTAGTAACTGTCATTCAATTGTGCTATAGATTCTGTCAATGAAATTGTAACTAAATTAAATTCAGTTGATTTAGTTTAGAAAAGCCAAATAGTATTTAATTGCTGAGACATTCTTTCCTGTTTGAATGGAGTTTATATACCAACTCCAGAATTCTGTGGTTAGAAGAATAGGTGGAAAGGAAGCTTTATGAATCCTGAAACTAGTAATAAACTTCACTTTTTCTTACTGCACCACTTATAGCTTTAATGCAGAAAATTCCAATAATAAATCCAAACCTTTCAAATGACTTTTTCTATAAAGTGATTATGTTGTCAAACTTCTACTTGTTCTGGGGAAGAATGACAAGAGTAGATTACATTTCAGAATGAATTGGGTGCCTTTGCTGACTAGATGAGTGTGTCATTGAGAGGCAAGACAACACTCTGCAGTTCTCAATAGTAAACACATTTTATATATATATAAACTATTAACAATCTACAGTTCTCAGTCAGACTTATATATGCAGAGAAAGCTCATGCATCCTCACAACCCTCTCCTTAGTGCATCTGCCCTATGAACAGTCTTCTTTGAAAGTCCAGGTACTGTGCACCAAACTAATTTGTTCAGAATTTGCATCACTGAGACTTCTTGGAAAGATGAGTAGAATTCATATTGATGGAAATGTTCCTAG
Organism: Aplodontia rufa; assembly: GCA_004027875.1. Classification (NCBI taxonomy): domain Eukaryota; kingdom Metazoa; phylum Chordata; class Mammalia; order Rodentia; family Aplodontiidae; genus Aplodontia; species Aplodontia rufa. The sequence continues at coordinate 22,236 of PVKS010008530.1, read as the reverse complement.
TCCAAAATTCTATTCCAGCACAGCTCTTGGAAACTGAAAGCAGTGTATTTGGCAGCTTGAAGGTTCTAAAAAAAAAAAAAAAAAGGATTTTTCCCTTCTATTTTATTGTTTTCTTCCTTTTTTTCTTGCCTATAATGTTTTAAGGATATATTATTATGTAATATCTTGGTCAATTTGTGTCATTGCCAGTTTGGTGATTTTCTGATTCAAATGAATTTTCTTCCATCTTTTTTTCATCAACTGCAGGTAATTTTTAAAATGCTATTTTTGTTATTGTTGTTTTAGAGCATTGGAGTAGTGGTAAATTAGGGTTGCATTAGGAATCATAAGATTCCACAAAAATCCTGTGATTTTCCTTTGGTAGTTTATCAGAAGCAGTTTCGTTATCTGTACTCTAGTTGCTAGATTAAGCTCTTTTATAGGAAAATACCAAAACCATCATTTTGCAAGTGTCAACAGAATTTGACATATGTAATAAATTTTGATAGTAAAAATATTAAATTTCCTGTCATAATAAATCTAAAGATACTTTTTAAAGTTAAAAATATCATGTTTAGAAGAATTTGAAAACCTAATGATTCTGTTCCCAACAAAATATGGTGCTTTTCAATAATGTTGGGACTAGTAAAAAGTCGTCTGGTGGAATGAAGAGGTGACTCAAAGGTAGAGCACTTGCTTGGCAAGTGTGGGCACCTGGGTTCAATCCCTCACACCACATACACAACTAAGAGGAGGAAAAAAAAATCCATACGAAAAAACATTAGTAATTAACTCTCCCTCTCTCTCGCCCTGTCTCTCTCTTTTAAAAAGTAAATTTAAATTCATACTTAATATAACATAAATTGAGAATCTATCGAATATAAAAATTTAGGCATGAAGTATTAGATGAAAGTAGTGGAGAATTGCTTTTTAAACCTAGGACCGTACTGTTTAAAACTAACTTGGTGGCTAAGGGTAGGAATATAGAGGAAAGTTCTGAGCTTCTGGAACAGAATAATTGAAGGGATGATGGTGAGTGTGTAGAACAGAGTAGGCAGAGCCTAGGGAGTTGAGTGTGCATTACAACAAGTAGAGCCCCTCTCCCAGACCTTAGGCCATTTGCCAAGCTGTTCTGCATCACCAATGATACTAGCCGTGTTCAACACGATTAGAAGGCTCCAAGAAACTATGAGAGAAGGGATGACCCAGTACTTTTCTGATGCCAAGTACTTCAGGAACTAGATAATGTTGTTGCTTGATTTGTAGGTCCATCCGTACATTAGATTAGGAACACAGGTTGGATTCCTTCAAGCCTTGGGGGAGGAACTGATACTTGCATAACATCATTAAGCAAGTTAGTTCACAGAGACCCTGGAACATGAGTGGTAACTGCAATGATAGGAGCTTCTTACTAAGTATCAGAGTGCTATGCTTCTTAAATTCCTCTTCTTTATGATTGGGGTTAATCAGAGAAACCACAAGGAGCTTTGAATGAAATGCTAGCATCAAGATGCTGAAAATACGCAAATTGATATTGAAAGAGATGACTACTCTGAAATGAGGCCATAAACCAACACTGGCATTAAGCAGTTTCTGTAATGAATATTTGGATTTTGGGAAAAATTTAAATTGTGATAAATATTTTTCTTATTGTTTTACAATGAGGCAGAATATTTTCACATTTTACATACTGAATATTGCACTCAATGGATCTGTCTCATCCGGTCCCTTTCTCCGTGCATTTATTTTCTCCCTGGGAAGTACATTGGTAAAAAAAACTAGCAAGCAAAAGATGAAAACTGAGAATGACTATGGCTAATGGAATTAAATGGTTGAAGCACGTGTAATACACAGTATACATTTACACACAGTTGGTTTTGTTCTTGAAACATGATTTTTGAGAGCATAAAATTGGGTGGTACTATTAAATTTTTTTTCTTGTTACTTTCACCAAAATTGGTGTATTCTAGCAAGTGAAAAACTTCTAAACATTTTTAGTTTAAATATTAACTCAGAAAATCAGAGTTGTCTAAGTTCAAGTATGATCTGGAATAATTATCCTTAAACTTACGTTTTCAGAGATCAATTCTTATAAACCTGATCAGCAATGGCGGTAGCAATCTTTTCATGACTTACTGCCTTTATCCCATCTCACTGCTGAAAATTCATAGATTTTAATCATTGAAGTTGTACGTTTACCAAATGTGATAATTTTCTCAAATCTAATTTATTAAATCAATATTGTATTAAAATCGTATTTCTGAGTTTAAGTTTACCTTATTCTGTAGAAATCATTGGAGTGTTTATTGCTGTGTGATATTCATACAGTCCATGAGCCCTTAACTAATGAGATGGTAAATTCTGGTGAATAAGTTGAGATGAAGCAGTAAAAATAATTAGACGGGGACATAAGAAGAACTTCTCAATGAAATGTTAGTACATTTTTTAAGGGAAAACATTATATTTTAACTATTGACATTAACATTAATTCATGATTTGGTCTTTGCTTTTGATAGATAAAACACCTTTCTGCATGATGTACTCTATTGCTCCTGAGCATTACGTTATGGCATTACTTTCTTTTTGATAATCTGCTGAGATTACCACTGAAATAGTAATTGTAAGTGTGTATGTTTGTGTGTTATGCATGCACAAGCATGTGGTGGTGGTGGTGACGGTGGAGTCCTAACTTTGAAGCACAGGTTCATATACTAGATAATTGAAGGACGATTCTGAAAATAGAAAAGGAGTGAATTAAAAGCAACATTAGGATATGAGGTATTCAGGGTTTAGGGAGGGGTTTTATAATCCAGAGATGAACCTCATTTTTGAAACACTTTTTGGTTCTGCTCAATTCATGGTGCGTTTATTCCGTCTCTCACGTGTTAAGAACCTTGAAGGCAGAGTCATGTGAAGGAGTGCTTCAATGAATGCATTTTCATTCTGACTTTGATATCACTAATGTTCTTTATTTTAATGCTCTTTTAATATCCTTTTTGGCTTGCACAGTTTTCATTAAGTACTTTTAGAAATTTTGAAGTGTTATTAAATTGATGGTCTAATATTCATACTTGACAGCATGTCTTAATATGTAAATTATATCTACTAAAACATTTTTGCAGTTATTATAAGATGTTAAATTTCTGTAGTACTTTGTCAGAGAATGACTTAATGACTTTTTAGATAAAATTTGTTAGTTTTCAGCTATTTTTATACTTACTATACAACCATTTATACCACTGATGCATTATTGCCTGGAGTGTGGTTCTTTAATTCTGTCCTTTCATCAGAGTTCATATTTCTATTGAAGGCATCCCAGTGAGGTGCAAAGAAGGTCACCAAATGTAGCTTTGACATTTGAAGTTGACCAAAGATGGATATTGCACTTCTATTTAAGTTTTAAAGAATAATTCAGTAATACTTTAATATTTTAATAATTCAAATTAGATTGACTATTATTTGGCAATCAAGACGTGCTTCCAGCACATCATTTTTAAAATGATGTGTATACTTAAAAGGAAAGAGCTCACTGGTCCATGACAACTGATTTAAGAAAATTTAATATAGTAAAACTACTTCCCTCAAAAAGAAATTAATTTCTGGGCATGTAAATTCTGCTTCTGGGCATGTAAACTCCAAAATGAGTTTCATAGCACTTGGATAAAGAAGGCTATGCTCATTTACCTTTTGATCCCTTGCATTGTTTCAGTGTTTTAACATAGTAATTTATGGTCAGATGGATAAATTTAACACATTACACAAAATATTTATACACATTACAATAGTTATTGTAGCCCTATAATGAAATTATTTTTAAAAAGATAGGTGATTGGCATGTTTTATACTCAACTGACTGATGCTATTTCTTGCAACATTTTTGGCTTATTTTAGGATTTAATTTTTTAAAAAATAATTAAAAATATCATTAGCCTTTTCAGGAGTAAAAAGTTTTCATTGAAGCAAAGTCTTAATTTCAGTAATATAAGATCAAATATTTTGATGAAATGGTTAAAACGAATAAGAACTCTGTAATTCCTGATTTTGGAAATCAAATGCATCACATACAGCTGCCAATTTTACTTAAGTACTGTGTGGAAGCATTCTGTAATAGAAAAATCTTAAAATTTAGAAAATGCTAGAAAAGAGGAAATGACAAGTTTAAATGTTTTATGTTTTTATGAATCAAGACTAGACTTTTAGCAAAGTGATATTTTTAAACTTTTATAATGATAATAGGTACCTTTTCTGTTTAAAATTATGATAAGCATAGTCTTGGACCAATTTTCTTTTTGAATCTTTCCCACTGAAGCTTATTTTTGTCAACTTATCTTTCAAGAGAAAATAAATGTCTTTATAATATTTAACAGATACCACAGAAAATTGTGACATATATTTTTGGTTGAATAAAAATTTTTAAAATTATTTCAGAGACTTGAATAATTTTCTGTTTAGGAACCAGTATTTTCCAAAAAAGTTTTTGGTACAACCCTCTTTTATGTTATTTTTGTCAAAATCTGTATTATTAAGCAGTTTACTTCATAGAATTCTTTTTTTTTGTTTCATATATATATATTTTTTTTTCTTTCCTAAATGTCACAGACTGATAGTGAATTAAAGATTGAGTATACAATACATTTTGGGACTTTAGTAAATATGAAAAATAATCAATAACAATACTATTAAATAGACTTCTTAAATTTGAAACACATATCATTCTTATGAATGTCACTGTGTACATAGCGTTCATTGTAGAACCAAGGGAACTCAATACCTTTCCTTTTTGAAGTTTAACAGACTTCTCTATTGAATCATGTAGGCCTAAGTAATTGCAATAAAACATTGGAAAGACAAAATATTAGGCTAGGCAACTTTGGGAGATGGAAAAAAAAAGAAAGTCAGGATGAGGGGATATAATGAAAGCGTAGGTAGTTCACCTTACAAATAAGGCAGCAAAATCCCTTTCAAAATACTGAGCTTAATTTTTCATATTTTATTTCTTTATTTTATGAGAGAGAGGGGCAATGAGAGAGAGAGAGAGAGAGAGAATCAATCCTATTTAGTCTTTCAGGCAAGCGTTGCAACTGCTGAGCCCCCGTTCCAGCCCTTTTCCATACTTTATTGCACAGCACATAGAAGCATCTATGGCCATAAGCATGTTTAAAATGGATTCAGGGAAAGGGATTATTTTATATTGTTTCTTTTTTAGATATGCGTGATATAAATACATACAATGACTTAATTATAAAAGTGTGGCATATAACTTGTTCTAATTCAGTACCCAGTTTTTCCCTTTCCCCTTCCTTCTCCTCATCCCCTGTTCTTTCCTCATATATATGATAATAGAATATGCATTGACACAATTATAACAGCTGAATTACCTTATTTTAACTCAGTATGCATTTTTCCCCTTCCCCTGTGAAAGGGGTTCTTTGTGACTCTGCTGTTCGTCTCTGAAGCTGAGCACTTCATCCACTGCATAATAAGTTTTGAAGCACATTATTCAGTAATGCTTATCTTTTCCATCCTTAAAATTGTTACATATCTAACACAGGAAACACTCTTTTTATTGCAATACCTCTAGAATATGATTCAGTAAGGACAAAGAAGTATTTTAAAATTATTCTTATGATTATATTGAATTAGTATTTAACCCCACTGGGAAAAAAAGATGTATAGGTTTTACAGCTTCAGTTTAAAAAATTACTATAGTTAAATGATGGTAATCCAGAAAAATATGATGATAATAGATATTTAGCAATGATCTACAAGATAATTTAAATTTATCATCTCTGGTCTTGTATTTTCAGATTTACTAGAATTTCATTGGTAACTAATAAGAAAAAAAAACTTTCTATAAGCAAAAGGGAATATTAAAAGGAAAAAATGTTCTCTTTTAAAATGTCATCAAATGTAACATTCACTTTTTCTAGATGTTCTAAGGAAATCTGTGCTAATTGTTTCTTAAAGTTTCTTTGAGCAATTTTCTCTCTTTCATCTGCCCTCTCTTTTCCTCCTGCAGGTTTGCATGAGCACACGCGCGCTCACACACACATACACACACACACACATCCGAGTCATCAATCAGGAACGTTCAGTTGGATCAAGATAAATTTGTCTCAAGGATCAAAATAGTAAATCCAGCCTGCAAATATCCCTTCATACATAATGCACATATATGAAAATATTCTGCATAACTAGGGTCTTTTCAGTTGTCACTGTGAATGTGTGGATTGAATGGAACTACATCTTGTTATTTTCCTGTGTCTGAATTCTATTCTCCTACTTTGTGAATGGTCGTATGTGTGCTGGTGGTTGTATGCATCAGTGTGTGTCTCTAAATTAAGCAAACATTCTTTTAGATTTTTCCTTTTCTAACAAACAGTATGTGCATTTCTTGATTTAGTCCAGACTTTATCTGCTGTCAAAAATTACTGACCCAGTGCAAACTGTACAACTATCAACAGTCCTGTGAAATTCATAACTTATCATTAATACTTTCTGTCACATTGGCAAGTTCTATTTATCTTTTATTTCTACTTCACCTCTTGACCCTCTCTCATTCCTCACCAGTGAACTGATACATTTTATATCTCTGTGTGATGTAGGCTATTTAAAGTGGTAATACTAGTTGAATCAGTACTAGTCTTTCCCTCTACTCCCTCCGTGTGACCCATTCTGTTTTAAATACAGGGAACCTTGAGGATTTATAACTTTAATTTTTCTTGAAATGAATGCTTTTTCAAAGGTTAAAAAGATGGTTGACATAAACTGACTGAATTTTTTAACTTTGTCATGATTTTGTTTGTAGACTTGGTTGGCAAATGAGAGCTGAAGGTAGAGAGATTATAGGCTTTATGGTAGATACTAGGCAATGAAACATTACCATAAAGGAACTTTAAAGTGAGGCTTTAGTGGCAGCCAAGAAAAATCTAACTTAGTGACTTCTTTCTCCACACTCTCTGTGTGCTTCCTTGCCATGTGGTAGGTATTCTTAATTTGTGAACTGGTTTATTCTGTTTTGATTTTTCTTCACAAAAAAAGACAAAGAGATGTCATAAAGAATATGATACCTTGACGTTAGGTTGTCTTTTAAATCTTGATTGAAGAATATTCATGTCTGCTCTATAATCTGGTTATTCAAAAGCTAGTGGTTCCTTCAAAGATTTCATGATCAGACTTATTTATATTTTCACTGATAGAACTCTTATTTTGAAAAAAATATTTTAAAAAACTTCATGAAAATAATTTATTTTGTTCTTTTATTAAAACAGATAATTAGTAAATTAGTGGTCAGTTATAGTTCCTTATTTCTTATCAAAATTACTATAGTGATTTGAGATATTTAACAGACAAAGCAAAAGAACAGATCAAGTTCTTTAAAATCTTTCAAGAATAATGGCCACATTTCCCTTTGGTAATTGTTGTCTAGGAGTCTGTAATCTCTAGGACAGGAAATATTTTCTGCAGTATCCATCAGGAAGTGTTTTTGATGACTGAAAGCATTAAGCTTATTTCAAACTTTTATCCTATTACCTTATAATAAGATTTGTCATAGAATCAGACATGTATAATTTAAGATAATCATTATGTAAACAGTGAAATAGGACCTGAGATAATCTTTATTAAATTATTTTTATTGATTTATTTAATGTCCATAAGTATTTATGTTGAAAACAAAAATATACTTATAGAATTATAGTTGAGACTGGGAATGTTCTAGTAAGAACATGTAGAGTATTGTCTTAATTATTAGAGAGGGCTGAAACTTTGTGTCCTTAGTACCAAGGGGTAAGTGTAATAGCCTAATATTTAGCTTTATCCCGTGTGAAAGAGGGATGATAATGTACTTCTTGGCAGGGTGTCATAGGATTAAATATGTGTAAATTCTATAGAACGATTGGCAAATGTTGGTATCTGGTAAAATTTAGCAATACTTTTTATTCTGAAGTGAAGAACTGTTCAATTAGAGTTTGTTTTATTCTTGCGTGGTACAATAAAAATGACCTTTACTGTTCATGGCATTTTATAGTGTGGAGACTGAATGTGGAATTATGTGAAAAATAGAACCATGGTGTTTTGAAGTTACTTACCTCTAGCTTGGAAAAGAAATCACAAGACCCTGCAAAAAGGAGTTATTAAGAAAAAGAAAACATGTACACCAAGCATGGGGGGGCGGGCACACCAATAATCCCAGTGACTAGGAGGCTGAGGCAGGAAGATCACAAGTTCAAAGCCAGCCTCAGCAACTTAGCAAGACCCTGTTTCAAAATCAATGAAACAAAGGTTGGAAGATATGGCTCAGTGATTAAGTGTCCCTGAGCTCAATATCCAGTAGCAAAAAAGAGAAAAGAAAAAGAGACCATGCGAAATGGCACTTGGAACCTGAAGTTGCTAGCCAGACAATTGGCTACAACACTTGATTTTTCAGGCCAGTTCCTAGGGTTGACATCATGAGTGTGACATTTCACTGCTCAGGATATCTCCAAAGAATTCGACTCTTTCAAGGAATTTTGCTCCTCTGTCTGTTTTTGTAGTTTACGATTATGATGTAGTGTTGGAATTTAATTTTCTGTAGTTTCAAAATATACCTGCATTAGTTCTATTGCATCATAAGGAAGAAGCCAGTTTTCTAGCTACCAATTTATTATATTATTTTATTTCACAAAGATTTATTAATTATCAATAAGCTGCACTTGCATATCCAAAGAAAGTGGTTGCACAGAGCTTGGACTTGAAAAGATCCTATCTCAGTCAGACAGAAGACAAGAATAGAAAGGGAGAGGAAAGAGGAAAGAAGAGGTGTGTATGTATGTGTGTTCAAGAGAAGAGAGGGGAAGAAAGAGCTATGAGAGAATATATCAAAAATTGTGATAAACTGTATAGTAGAGTGATATTTCACATTCTTTAGGAATACAGACAAGGAAGTAGCCTACCTTGGAAATATTAGGGAAGGATTTAGTTATGAGGAAATATTTGAACTCGGTTACAGTTTCTGAGGGATGTAAAAGGTGGAATTTCACCAAAGAACATAAAGACACAAGGGCAGGAGATAGTCTGGCACATCCTGGGTACAATAAATATGTGAATATGGATAAGAGGTGTATATATATTAGCATATGTGCATGTACATGCATATGCATATGTGTGTGCATGTCATGATGGAGATTTGTTTAGATGGTATGAGATGACCTCTCGATACCTATGGGTACCTTTGTTGAATGACTTAATTTTATCCTGAAGGTGATGCAGAATAATGCTAGGATTTTAAGCAAATGGCATATAATAAAATGTACATCACAGACAATGACTCTATCTTCAGTATAAAAGGTGTTAGAAGAAGAGAACCCTGGTAACAGTCAATAGGAAAGGCAGCTTTAATGGGGATGGCAAAGGGAAGCTGATTAGTGGGTCAGTGGTTTACCTGGAGGGGTGTAGGTGGCCCGTGAGGGGTGCCGCAGTTCAGCTTGCGCTCTCTCTCAGAGGCCAAAGAATGTTTGTGGTTATGATTTTCTTGTTTATACATAGATAACATACATATATACCATATGTATATACTGTCCCTCAGGTTTTTATCCTTCTTGAATGAAAGGATTGTTTTTGAGCAATTTCTGAATAACAAAGAGAGAATAGTTCCTTGCAATGTGCAGAATAATGCATGCACTCTCCCCCTCCCCAAAAAAGAAAAGAAACTCTCATATTATTCCCCAAACCTCTAACTATGTTGTGCTATATGTCCAACAGGAATCAAAGCAGTGGATGTAATTAAGGTACCTAATCAGCTAGCCTTAAATTATGGAGATTATCCTGAATTAAGTATAACAAGAGAGTCTCAGTGTGATGACAGTGGATCTTAAATATGGAAGAGAAAGTCAAATGAGTCCATGTTAGAATGATGTGATGGGAGAAGTTAACTGACCATTGCTGATTGTTACCATGGAAGGGGCTGTGAGCAGAGGATTAAAGGAAATGTTGGGAAGACGTAAAGCTAAATAAATGGATTCTTCCCCAGAGCCTGAAGAAAGGAATACAGCCCTTGTAACAAGTTGGTTTAAGCAGGTGAAACTCATAGACAATTTCTGGTTTATGTAACTGTACGATCATATATTTATTTTAATTTACAAAGATAGATGCAATATACTGATACCAAGACATTATCTACAAGCCATCCTAAAAAATCTGTTACCTTTGAAATTTAGTATATTGCTGATAGAATAAACAGTCTCGGGAAGAAAAAAGAAGCATCACATGATGAAACAAATGTACAGATGCAAGAATTAGCCCAGAGTTATATGTTTTAAATTAGTAGTTAAATTATGTGTCTTTTAATTGCTTAAACAAGAGCAAAAGTCAATAGCATGCAAGCTCTTGTCTTCTGATTGACTTGCTTCTTGGATATTTGATGGCAGAGTAATTAAAAATTCAAATTATAAGAGAAATATTTGGATACTTCTTTTCTTAACTACTTATACAATTTATTTGCACTGTCTGTAACTAATGCATGTGGAAATCGTGTGGTCAATGTGGAGGACATATTAGACTCTTCATTTCTCCCTTGCTTATTTTACACTTATTGGGCACTCAGAAGAAGCTTAATTAATTAAATTTCTTTTGTTCAGAATTTTGATTAGGCCAGTGTAACCAGCAGAGAATTAGTTTTTACTGTTGAACATAATGTTTTGTGGCTTTGAGTGCTAAGGAATGTATTTAAGTTGGTAAAAAAAAAAATTATTCCTGCCTTTTAATGTATTCTTGTAAATATTTTGTCTGTCAGTAGTTTTGATGTATAAAATTATTGCTTAGTTTGGGATATTTTATGTACTTCATCTTGCTTATGCACACAGTGACTCTATGGAAGTTTACTGGGTGATATAGTTTTAAAAAGCATTCTAATTACTATAGAGCAAGAATATGTGGTTATCATAGATTTTGCTACTTGACAGCCATGCAATTCTGATATCTTTTCTCATCCTATCTATGCCTCAGTTTCCTTATTCAGAATATTGGAGTGATATAGCCTATTTCATTGGGATGCTGAAATGATAAAATGAATTGACACATTTATGGCTGTTAGAACAGTGATGCCCCACAGTAGGTGTTAAATAAATGCTGAGATAAGTATTTCCTTAAACGTGATTGCACATAGATGAAGCATGCATTTTAAACTCTTCTGAAATATTGCATAAGAATAACACATGCTTTCATATTCCTACCATACACACATACACAGACACACTTGCACATTCAACATGCATCTTATATACTGGAATATGAGGGAATATGACATAATAAGATGTCCACTTATAAAACTGTGTCCCCAACAGCCCGTCTGGTACCAAGTATGAAAACTAAAAAAGGGAGCCCTCATAATCTGCCTTTTGAAAAGATTTAGAAGAGAGAGATGATTGTCTCGCAGTGTTCTACTCAGATCGCAGCACAGAAAATCCTGATCCTATTTCATTTTGTTTTTCAATTGACCTGAGTTTGTAATAATATAAAAGAATAGGGGTTAAGTTTTTATATCTCCTTTTGGATGAAGAACTCCACATTTAAATCATGAAGAGTGCTTTTAGTATGTTTCAGTGAAGAAATATCTAGAGGAGACATTGGGAATATACATTGTGACTTGGATTTTAATAGTGTTGGAACAGTCAAGGATGTTAAAGGATTTTATTTATATCCTCAAAGCATTTTGCAATATTCAGTTTTTATCAACGAGTTTTAATGAGGTTCACAGATATGCTCCTTATTTGTTGGATTCTTTGGAATGAATAGAGACAAGGACATAGAGAAACGTGATTTCATGATGTGAAAGGAGAGATCCATGTTTTTTTCTGTCACAGCCAACATCCAAGGTTAACCACAAAATCACAATATTTCCATGACCATTTAAAAAACACATGAAAGATAGTATGTCCAAATACATTTTAACTGTTTTGTAAATTTTAAGTTATTAAGTACTCATAAAATCTATGTGACTTACATGTCATGCTTATTTCCATTTTACAAAAGAGATACTGAGGCCCAGAGAAATTTAATAACTTGCCCAAAGTGCCACAGTTCCTAAGTTCTAGAGTCAAATTTGAACCCAGGTGAGCTTCTACTCTACAATTTTACCTAAAAATAATGTTTTTCCCCTCTATACAAGAAACTGAATAGTACTTACTCACATTGTTCTGTTTTTCTTTTTTTTTTAATGCTCAGTTTAAGTTACATACAAACCATGCTCTTATAATGCACTTGGGTTACTACTATTATGATTGGATTAGATGTAGGAAAGAAATTCTTGAACACATATCACAATAGTATTGATTTATTAGAGATTGGTAGAAGACTATTGTACTCTTTTGTATTTTATAAATTTTAAATATAAATCCAATTTTTAAAAATTTTCCTGATGGAATATAAAATTTAAGGTTTATAATATGTCTCATTTATTTTGTGAGAGTATTACTTTAATGCTATCTTAGTCATTGTGACAGGGGTTAATTTTGTTTATAAGCTGATAATGTTACCAAAGAATTTTAAAACAATGCTTAATGTTTAAAACCTCTTATCTATCACAGAAACATTATTTATGACCATTGGGGAAACTACATAAAATTTAGATTTAGCGCTTCTAACTGAGCCAAAAAGAGAGAGGGATAGTGAGAAGGAGAAAGAAAGAGAGAATCTACTTTGATCATCTTTATTTAGTTCTTCACATGGCTTTCATTGCTCTAATGCTTAGTTGTGTATGGGGTATGGGGATTTGAACCAGTGTCCTCATGCATGCCAGGCAAATGCCATAACTGCTGAACTGCCACTTCAGCACCTACTGGTGCTGTATAAAGAGGAAAACCTTCAAGTGGAAAATAATCATGGAGAATTAACTGTCTGAAAATGGGGGACACTTTAACTTTCTAAAAGCTGGGGAAGTGTTCTGAATAACCTGTAATGCCCTCACTAGAGAATGCCACCAGAGTTGAGCTATCCAAGTGCATTTGCAATTCTAGTTCTGCAATTTTGGAATTATTTAGCTTTTCTATGTCTGTTTCCCTACTGGTTAAGTGAGCACAGTAATAGTACCTTTTCTGTAGAGTCATTTCAAGAATTAAATAATTTAATATTCAAAAGTAATTAAACATACTAGGTACTCAATAAAAGATTTTTGTTGTGATGATGATGGTGGTGAGAAGGAGGAGGAAGAAGGTTTTAGTGAATTGTGGCATAAATGTTCTTAAGAGCAGACATGATATGGTGGCATTATGTAAGTGAAGTATTATTTCCAAATGCAGCTGCTATCCACTGTTCACTCATACAGGATACTTGATGAGTAACTAAAATGTACCATTACCGCAGAAAGCAAAGGTATATGACAAAGAAATTGTATTTGCTTGCCAAAGTGCCCATAACAAAATTCCACAGACTTGAGTCACTTAAACAACAGAAACTTATTTCTCACAGTTCAGCAGACTATTAGCCCAACATCACGAGGTTGGCAGGTTTGGTTTCTTCTGAGGAGTCTCTTCTTAGCATTCAGGTCACCAACTTCTCCAGGTGTACCCAGGTGATCTTCCCTCTGTGTACACACGCAACCTTGATCTTACTCTGTGCACACAGTTTCTCTTTCTGTGAGGATACCTGTCGTCTTGAATTGGAGTCCACCATAAACAGCATCATTTTAAATTAATTACTTGTTTAATTATCCCATCTCCAAATGTAAATACATTAGGGTGTACCCAGAGATAGGACTCCAAAATATGAATCAGTTTCTGGGATTTTTGTGGAGGGGGACACAATTCAACCAATAAAGATAATTTTTGTAGCAAAAGAATTTCAGACCTGTGGCTTAACATCTGGACAAATTTTAAATGCCATCGCCTCTTTTCAATGTTTCAATGTTTCCATCTATTCTGATCTCAATTTCTGATGGATTTTTTTTTTATTTCATTACTTTGAGAGGTTTGGAGTAAAAATTATAAAAATACTTCCCTTTTTAGTCCCTGGAAACCTTGGGGTTAATTACGGCCTAACATTTCCTGGAAAACAAATGTTGAAATATATGAACATTTCATGTATTTCTGAGACATTAAATAACAGACATGGGGAATGTTTTTCAGGCTCAAGGATGTAACTCATTAAACCTATATAATTAATAATTGGTTTTTGGACACTACACATATTAGGAACCAAATGTCACTACCCATTTAATATTTTCAGTGATTTTTTCATAGTTCTTATACAATATCATTATATTTTGCACCACTGAAATCAGATGTATTTATCAAGACTGTTCTATTATTTTTTACTTCTACTCAAACCAATAAAACATATTAAAATATTTTTAATGCATCATGAATTTTTATACACAAGTAATGGAAGTTTTATCATAATAATGATTTTATTTTAGTTAACTTAAAAAATAAATGATATTTACTCCTTTGTTTAGTAGTTTCCTAAAGCTGAATCATAAAACTTACTGCTTTTTATGAAGAATGAGCAGTGAAATAAATGAATATAATGTCCACTTGTAGAAAATTTAGTTTCTAAAGTAAGAAGTAGAATGTTTTGTAGCTGTGCTTGCACATATAGGCCAGAAAATATTATTTTATTATTCCAAAGTTTAGCCTGCTATATAACTTGTAGGAATTTTGAGATAACAAGAGGAAGCACTCTGCTAATGGATGATATTGGTTGACTAATTTGTTGAAGTCTTCCATTTGGTGTTTCGGCCACAAGAAAGAATGTGTCAATTTAGAAATTGCTCTAAACTGCCTATAAATTTATAATCAATATATGGAGGGAAACACTTCTTATATTATTTTGTTCAATTTCATTTTCAATAAAATTTAATTGGTTCACATTATACTGTCTTCCCTTCATCATTCCTTCAGTTCCAACATCCACTAATGAATTTTTCTTCTAGATTCATTTTGAAACAATTGATTTTAATATTTTTTCTTTATTATTCCTTTCCCCTCTCCCTCTCCCTCCCCCCCCAATAAAATCATTAGCAAACTTTCAACTTATCTGTGTGGCACTGCCCTACATGAGAGATTGACTTCACCCATATGTGTTCTTTTACTTTTTTCTGTTTTGTCAAACTTTCTCACAATAGTGATTATTACCGGAAGCCATCTGTAGGTAGATTTAGATGCAGATCAATTGACATCCCCTTATCCATGATTACTGATCCTAACCTGCCCTGTGTCTTTTTGTACTTAAATGTTTTTTTTCGGGGCTGGAGCGGTGGCTTGGTGGTTACAGCACTTATGTGGCATGCCCAAGTACCCAGGTTCAAACCCCAGCACCCACGTGCACAACTAAGTGTCGGAGCAACGAAAACCATGTGAAAAACTCAATAAAAATTGATTCTCTCTCTCTCTCTCTCTCACTGTCCTTCTCTATTTAAAAAAAAATAATAATTTTTTTCCTTATGATCTCCCCTCTATGTGAAATGGGGATACTTCCATCCTTGCCTTTTGAAAACCTGTACCTTCTTTGGTTGTCATCTCAAATATTACAGGTATCATTCTGTGGTACTGTCCAACTAAGTGAGATTAATTATCTTTTTGTGACAATTTTCTCCCCTTCTTTGTAATACAGTTCAACATATACTGTGTTAGTTAAGAAATCCTGGACAGAGGAGAAGTGATCCACTATCTCTTGAATTTACTTTGTTGGAATATCATGGGGCTTTTATATGAGAAAAGCACTGAGGGCATTTGCTTTATCTAGGAATGTGAATGTGTGAGTTTGCTCTAAGGAAGAATTTATTACAAAGATATGTATTTCTTTAATTTGGGAAATTAAGAAATGGAGTACCTATTATGGTCACAAAAAGCACAGAAACTGAGATGAGAAGAGGTGCTTGGATAGAGCACAGAAGGTAATTAGGGTACAGAAAAGGAGGCCAGCAGAGCATGAGACCTAAATTCCGTATTGACACATAAGGTAAATAGAACATGATAAATGCGGTTTGTTCAAAATGTATAGCAAGCAAAATGCAAATATAGAGATGTAATAAACTGGCAAGACTCTTTCAAGTTCTTACACACAGTGCTTTTTAGTTGATAGGTGTTGCTTAAATGTACGCTCATGAACTGAGTGAATGGCCCCAGGGTGCATCACAGATCGCTGGTATTCCAGGAGTTGAACTGAGGTGCTGGATTGCTACACTTGAGAAAAAATGGCAGTCCTCTCACATTTTGAGGAAACAGTTTACTCTATAGAGTTTCCCGTCTTTGAATGAATGTTCTACCGTTCTTATTATTTTGAAACTTGCTACTGTTTGCTAGTGAAAGTACTCTTTGAAGTCAGTATTGATGGAAAAAATGAAATGGGTAGTAATGCTCATGGTAGACGTGAGTTCTGTATGGTCATGCATTCTTTCTATTTTGTAAATATTGATTTAAATTCTATTTGTGTGGTCTGACATTAATATTGCTACAATTTTTAAGATGGATGGAAAATATAGCTATGTGATATTATGGTGGTTTTATCAACTCAGATATGAAAATTGCTAGTAAGAGATATGTGAAAGATTATTTTCAATAAGTGAGGCTGTGAAAAAATTAAACTTTGCTGAAGAAAAATATCACCCCAAATTTACCTTTGGGTGAGCAGAATGTGGACAGACTATTGGGGCTATGGCAGTTCTAAGGAAATAACTATTTTACCTGTGCATGATTCAGAGTAGTTTATGACTCTCACTTTGGAGTTTAGTTTTATGATTTGAGAAATCTTTATCAGATGGTTGAGAATTTGCTGGTATATGCCTTAACACTTTTATTATTATAGTTTTCTATCTTGTGTTATCATAACTTTTAATTTGTTGAAGGCATAGAGATTTTGTAGCTGATATTTTTCTTAGCTGCGCAATATTGCAAGAAGATAAAGCACAAGAATCTCTGAGTATTAGATTTCTTTTTAACCAACAAGCCCAGGAGTTACCATGTACCTAGGGCCTAATAGTGATCAAGCTAAACTTAAAGTAAAGAAGAGAGTGTTCACAGGGGAAATTAGACCCACTATGTCTTGAATTTACTTTGTTGGAATACCGTGGGGCTTTTATGTGAGAAAAGCACTGAGGGTATTTACTTTATCTAGGAATGTGAATTGTGTGAGTTTGCTTTAAGGAAGGATTTATTAGGAACTAGAGGAGCAAAGGGAGCTTGGGAACTGGAATTACTTTCTTTGGAAACTATGTCATGCCCTTGATATATTTCACAACATAGAGGAAGATATCAACTTTTGTTACTAGGATATTGCATTTAAAAATGCCTTGAGATACAAAAAGCACTACTCAAATATTAGATATTATTAGTTTATTAAAGTGAATTCTCCCTGAAAGAACAAGAAGATAGACCAAAACAGATACAGGGAAATTGAACTAATACTTTTTAATGCTCTGTTCTCATATTAGGTGTGCGTACACATATACTTTTACTAAGTTTTAGGAATTATCATATAGAGTCTTAAAATGTTTATTAATATTTAATAAGAAATGTGCAATTTTGTAAATTAAAACACCTAAATAGGAAAGACTTTTGATAATAAAATGTAAATAGGTAGAAAAAACAAGAGAACTTAAAGAGGATGAGATGGGATAAGGGGAATTTGCAACAGAGAGTATATAGGGAAAAATAAAGGACCACATAATAAAGATGAATGTTACTCTAAAAGAAATATTGGTAACACCACAGTATTTGAAAAATGCATAGAAATCAATCTAAATCAAGTGTTATTAATATTAGACAGCAGTTTTATTACCTGTAGGATAAAGAGAAGGCAACTGATCCAATGTTTTGTAAATGCCATGGTCATTGGGGTGCATGACCTTTGTTTTCTCTCATGACATATTAAAAAGATAGATATCAGACACTATTTTTAGAAGTCTAATAGCACAGCTTTCAAGCAGGATGACCTACTGATTCAAACTAATACAGGTAAATAAAAAGTTATCCCAGAATATCTGTTCTTCCACCACAGGTAATTCAATGATGCACGTACCAAACTTCAACTTCAGTAAGTCTTACACTAAAAGCCATATTACTAGGGAAGTAGAGTAGCAGACACCAAATATAACTCATGCCCTTGCTGACACTTCTGTTGATTTCCTAATTACATTGTTGCATGAACTTTTATTGTTTCCTCCACTTGCCCTCAGTACTCCTCTTACGTACTTGTCCTGAATCTGACACTCTCAGTTGCTCTGAGGTTCCCAAGTGAGGTGGGACTATAGGATGATGGAAGCAGGAATGTTTAACTGTGTCTTGTCTCTCATTTCTCACTGTACTTTTGTAATGAGGTTAAATTCTTTCAAGAAGCATTTGTCCTTGCCTAAAAATATTGAATAAGTTTATGAAGTATATGATTCCATGAGATGTAAGTGTGCTCTTTTTAAATGACAATATTTGTTGTTGTTACTAGATTAATTCCCATTTGGAAGCCATGTGTTATAAAATCTGTACAACTTCAATGTTGTGTTGACCCAATAGAAAGAAGGCATATGAAATGTACATCAGGAGTTGAGTGAGTGATCTGCCAGGGAAGCTATGCCCCTTTGATAAGGAAGGGGTATGGAGAAGACTCCAGAAATGGGAGATCATGATTTTTGTATAACTTGAGAAAGAATTCAAGAGATCACCAACATTTAGATTTCACCATCTTAATTGTGTTAGGACTTTGATCTTGTTCTCCATTCCTCCTCCCTCATTTCTGGATCCAGAAGCTACCTGGTAGCCAGAGGGGAGAAATTGGAGGAGGAGGGGAGTGGTAGGGAAGCCAGAGGGAAGATGAGGAGGAGAAGGAGAAAGAGGAGGAGGAAGAGAAGAAGGGGGTGGGGGAGGAGGAGGAGGAGGAGGAGGACCAATGATCAGGATACTGGGAAAATACATGAAAGACAGAGAAACCCCACCACACTGTCAGTCAATGCAGTTTGTCAGCCACATTAAGTTAAGGAAGTGTTAAAATTTTATTTGATAGAGATTGGAATTTTAGTAGTTTAATCTACAAAATATAAGAGCTACTTATGATTTAATTTCTGAAAGTGGCTAAAAGCTGAAGTGTATGCCCAAAATTTTGTGTGAGAAAGAGGAAGAAGGGAGCTTCAAAGTTGATTTTGGAAGGCTTTCATGTTTAAAAGAATATATTGGTTTCTGTGTTGTGCTTCTGTTACAGCCTGCTCAGCAAACTGATTGCCTGTGCTTTACCCCAGCTAATCCCTGTGTTATTGTCATTTGAGGAATGTGAATCCAAGAGCGGTCAGGAAGCCAGAAGCCTGTCTGAGTTCACATGGGTAGTGAATGGCTAGGATGAAACCAGCCGGTGACTCTAAATGAATCCTTTTAACTAATATGGGCAGGTGTCAGAGCTGGTAGGATGTGAGGTGAAGTTGCATGCCTGTGGGCAGTAGAAGCAGGCTGATGGGATAAAAGCTCTAGGTAGGGAGAGGGTTTGAGAGTGCATGCAAGGGTTTGGGAGCCACAGCATCAAAGCAGAGACTAGAAAGTCATTAGTATTAAACTACCTGAATAAGCCAACTTTTGATACAGCCTAGAGTGATGATTCGGGCAGAAAATTACAAGTATCTATGTGGCTAATCTGTAGAAGGCCCATAGAATGTGGCAAATACATCAGCAAACAGAATTGTTGTGTTCATTCAAAAAAGCTATATTAAAAGTCCCACAATAGGCCAGATTTTAGATTAGTCCCTGAGATGACATGAATCAGCAGAGCAAATGAGGTACCCTATCCTCATGTGGCCTTTTTAGGAGGCGAAGTAGAAGTACAAGTGGGTGGTTTGGTTTTCAACTGCTTTTATATTTCTAGTTTTGAGCACATGACTTCCCAACCTTGCACACATACAAAGGAATTTTCAGATCTGCTGGAGGCAGTAACTGTGGTCCCCTTGTGTTCTGACTAGTATTCCTAAATGTGAAAAATGGCAAGGACCCAACTAGAATTCTGAAAAGTGAGACAGTGTGCCCCGGAGATACATCATGAAGCCCTGAGCTATACTTGGTCCTTCAGTGGGCAGGGCAGAGGCTTGCTTACTGAATGCTGTAAAAGTAGTGGATTCCATAAATTCGGCTCCTGTGTTGGAGCCGTATCTTACTGCACATGCAAACTCCACTTTGTGCTTTGGGCAACTCTCTGGGCCTTCGGGCTTTGGAAATAGACAGAAGGATTCCAAAACTTCTGCCTCTAACTTGGAGTCCTGTGTCTTCCTTCAGAATCCATGAAGACTGACAGGCTGACTTGTTAGGTCACATGGTTGTTTCAGTGTGAATCGTCCTCCTACTAACTCTTTTCCTCATAATCACACTTAGTTAAGTAGCGTAAAATTCCAATAAAATTCCATTAACAATATCATACACATAACATAGATTACCTAATCTATTTGCCTGGAGAATTATTCTGTTTATTTATTTTATTATTTTATTTTTTATTTTTTTGGTGATAGTCAAGGCCAAAGGGTGGCCTCACAGAATGGTTGTCTTTATTTTTTTTTCTAGTTTCATTTTTTTGTGTGTGTGACTTCAGAGAAATGTCTATTAAACCTAAAAATATTAAAGTAGTTTATTGTGTTATAAACCATACTTCAATCACTTGGGGAAATGTTTTCAGAACAAAGATATCTCTGATGATCTCATGAGTATAAATAATAATCACAGAGATAGGAAAAAGAGAAAATAAAATTTCCACCAAAAAGCAATAGCACCAATCTTCAGAAAAGAATTGGAAAAAAAAAATAAAGCACACACCCGAAATTTCTGAAGCTGCTTCATTTGAAATTCAAGCCCAGATTTGTGCTGAGTAACACATTAGGAAGTACTTCTTAACATGATCAGTTTTATGAAAACAGATTAAACATGCCATAAAACCAAACACCTGAGATAATTAACTTATAAAGAGAGAATGTTTACTTTAGGTCATAATTTTGGAGCTTTAAGTCAATGACACAGACTCACAGTTGTGAGCCTTTGATGGGTGTATCAGATGGCGATAGTGGGGAGCACGCGATGGCACAAAACTTCCACTTATGTTGTAATCCAGGGAGCAAAGAGAAGAGGAAGAGTTGGAGGTCTTCTCTCTTCTTCAAGGTCTTGCCCCTGAGGACCTAAGAACCTCAACTAAGCAACATCTTGTAAATGTTCCACCACTTCCCAGTAGCACCGCACTGGGGCCCAGGCTTTTAACACATGGCTTTAGGGGACCTTAAACTTCTAAACTTTAGCAGACTAATTGAAAATTCTTTCTCCCTCTAATTATATAGTATAGTTTCTAAGGATTTATATTGTGATACTTGAAAGTAAACTTCAAGATTTGGGGTCAGTGCTGTTACTGAAAAACACAAGCATAGGTAATAAGAATGGTATTATATTAGCAAGATTTTTTACCACATTTTCCCCTTTCTTTGAGGAAGCCCATTGTATATAATGTTATTTCAACACTCCTCTTTGCTCTTTGGAAAATATCCACTGTTGACACTTAGTTGTTTTGAATAATCAAAGACAACTGCATAAACTGTATCAGGTTGGTGCCGTATTTATCAATTTATGATGAAACATGGAAACGTCTAGCATGCATCCGAACAGATACAAACAAGGAAAGACGCAATGTACAGCTGCTGTTTTAAACTCCTTTAAAAAAATATGACCCCAGGACTATACCAAATCAGAAAGTGTGATTATTTCAGCTTCCATGACTACATGACTCACAATCCATTTATATATTCCCTACACATAAAATGTTTAAAAAAGGTTTTGATAGAGATTTATCTGTAGTTTTTAACATGCTTTTGAAATGTTAAGTTCGCCAAGTATTCACTATTAGAGGTTCTTGTAAATACATGCACATATAAACATGTGCATACATACATGCACATACACCACACACACAGAAGCTAAGCTGGAATTTAAGTTCCCAGAGACTGAAGGCTGACCTTTAATATGTAAGCTCTGCAACAAGTCCAGAAAGCCTATGCTTAATAAACATCTGCTGGTTGACTGAATAAATGGCTATGGATTGAATCTATGTAATTGGATTCAATGCCTCTAGGCACTTGTATTGAAGATTCTGAGCCCAAACATTATGGTAATTTTATTTCCCCCTGGAGCAAATGCCTTGCTATTTTCAGGGACTGTTATGTGTTCACTTTCAGCAATGTAAAGTGGAGGTGTCTGGAAACTCCTCAAAGCTGATCTTTGAGGAAGGTTTGGTTTCGCTGAACTGGGAGCTGACATTTTAATTCTAATGCAAAACTGAGATTAT